>CAWUFW010021918.1:0-108322 GCA_963921515.1 Calotriton arnoldi
TTCCAGACATATTCTTGAACTGTCGGGAATCCACCATTGGAGGTTCAGGAGAAGCTACTGTCTAGACAAAGGATGAGGTTAAAAGGTTTATGTGCACACTGAAGTAAGAGACGAGGAAAGCAGCAAACAAATGTCCAATCTAGAACTTGCAATAACTATATTCTGGAGGAAATGCAGATCGACCAGTGGCTCCTCCATTAATGGTGCTCCTGCGGTCATGATGTGTTATGATGTGTCTGGTGAGTGTCACACCCCCAGTGACTCTTTGGAGGCTTCCGCCACTCTGACCTTTGAGAAAATAGAGGACTTTAGAAGAAGAAACAAAGAAAACATGAGCCCTCAAGGAACGAGACCTGTCTTACTTTACCCCCGCAAACCAGGTAGGGAGTCTCGCCTGCTGACTATTCCAGAGGTGAAAGAAGCTATGGTGACAGCAACACACATCAAAGTCAACATAACCCAATATGAGTCAGTGTGGTAGAACTTTGTAGGGGGAGACATTTCCAACTAGATTTCTATTTCTGAAGTGAAACCTAAGACCCTGATCTAGGAGAAGCTCATGTACAAGGTAGATCTCAAAACAGAAGAACTATGGACACGGGAGGAGGAGGGAACAGTCAGCCCTGATTGGCCCCTGATGTCAGTTGTCACACTAGTATCACCATAACAATTTGGATCACACCCAGGGGAGCTTTCCCGGGTGGAATCAGGCCTCACTGGATAACTCTCCATTGTAGGGGGACTAATTGTCACCGTTGGCACTCACACTGGAAGAAGAGGGTACATAGAGCCCTCCAGCTTGGGCCTTTATTTTTTATCTTTTGTCTTGAGGTGTAGGTGTGGTGCTCTGCTGCCCCATATCGGCGAGGAGGCCTGCACATGCTATAGATGCAAAATCATTCAGGGTGGCTGGGGAGGACTGGACCTCCCTGAAACAAGTGCCACTCAATCCGATCAGCTGGGACCCCTCAAGGTCACAAGCTTTCCCCATCCAGGACATGTTGCTGCAAAGCCTCCCTGCTACCCGGGTTGCAACCAGTGTAGATGCTCGGGAGGCTGTAAAAACATTATGTTCTGCTTCTGCCTGCTATGGAGAGCCAAGACAGGACCTCTTATCCATCTCACCATGGAGCGAGCAGACATCCCTCCTAGGAAGGCTCTTCAGTCAAATGTGATGCTGAACTGCGGTTTGTACACCAACACAAATTTGTAGAGTCACAATTTTTTCAGACGGTTGTGCTGCACTCCCCTCCCTCAAGCTACAAAAAATCTGCCTGCAGCATTTCCTCGTCCATTGGTGGTGGGTACCCAGCCCTCTTAATCCATCTCTGCTCTGCAGCCTCTGGGCTGCTGCATATCAAAGAACTGAGGGCCAGCCTGCTTCACTCTCCCCAGCAGCCACTGTGCAACCTCACCTTTCTGACGTTTGTCAAGTACAAAGGTCTTAGGCCCTACGATCTTCTACAACTTCCAGGGCACCATCATCAGCCCCCTTCCCCCTGAGGGCTCAACTGCATGCCCTGAGGCCTAATCTTGGGTAGAGATCTGCACACTGGGACCCACTGGGGGTGTGTGCATGGCTGTTACTTATCTGCTACACCCCACATGCTTTTCTTCTAAGACTAGTAAATTAAGCAGTGTTCGCACGTAGCACACAGTTTATGTTGTCAGTTTACAGAATGAGTCAGGTCTATATATGACTTTATTGTCCCACCAGACATTTAACATCAGGATAGGGATCCCTGGAGACTCTTTGTGCCACCCCTGTTCTTTCTACTCCCTGATTCATGTCACCCCACTCCCAATTACTCGCTGGGACACTTAAAAGCAGGGAAGCTATTAAATTGGAACGACCAGTGCTCACAGGCTTCAGCACCAGCCCCAGAATCCAAGCTAGAAAGGACTGCTCATAGATAACAGAGCACAGGCTTCAACACCAGCCCCAAAATCCCAGCTAGTAAGGACTGCTCATAGAGTACAGAGCACAGGCTTCAACACCAACCCCAGAATCCAAGCTAGTAAGGACTACTCATAGAGAACGGAGCACAGGCTTCAGCACCAGCCCCATAATTCAAGCTAGTAAGGACTGCTGATAGATGACAGAGCACAGGCTTCAACACCAGCCTCAAAATCCCAGCTAGTAAGGACTGCTCATAGATATCAGAGCACAGGCTTCAACACCAGCCCCAAAATCCCAGATAGTAAGCCAGTGGCGGTTTTTCCTCGAGGGCGTCGGGGCTCCGCCCCCTTTAATTTCACCCCCAGACAAACTATAATGGAAGTCATTTGTTCACACCAAAAATCTGTTTTATTTATCTGAAATAAAATACTTACAAACTATTCTTCTTGCTGGCTGAGGGACTGTTGCACTCTGAGACGCATGTGCCTCTTGCTTTGCTGCCGTAAACATACTGCATCTGGTGGGCGGACCCAGGCTGGAGAGTATTTGCCGGGCTGCCGATCCCACAGCCCTGAGGCCTGTGAGGTCATCAGCTCGGCAAAGACAGAGCCTTGCAGACCAGTCTCCACCCCCTGAAGATGTGTGTGTAAAATTAGACAGAAGCCGTATAGTGCTGGGGACTCACGTCAATCAGGGAATGGAGAGAATGGTCACCCCACCCTTTCTCAACTCGTCACAGGGGGGTGGATCCCTCCCTGTGATGATTTGAGAAAGGGTGGGGTAGAGGCTACAGGCAGACGGGAAGCAAAGAAATTGAGTCTGCGCAGTCTGTCCTCAGCACTTTTGAATACACACTGCGCAGACTCAAGGTGCCTGCTTCCCACGCTGCAGTTATGCAGGACGCCATTTCCAGCTCCAGTCAGACTCGTGGCTTGGGGAGAAGCTGTGCACTGCAGATGGCGTGTGCAGTCTAAAGATTAAATGCCAGTGGCGGTGCGTCCATTGGGGCGCTAGGCCGTTGCCCCACTAATGCCACATGGCCCCATTCACTCATAAATTTGTGCAACTTCTAGTTCAAAATAACTTGCTCAATGAACGCTAATTCTACCGGGCCACGCCCGAGGCAATCGGACGCTGAAGGGGGTGGGGCTGCGGCAGCACTCAAGGGTTTGAGTGACAGACTGTTGTTGTGACAGCGCGGCACTAAGCGCAGCTGCAGCAGCAATAGTGCGCATGTTCGGTTTTGGGCTGGTCATTTTTACGACCAGCCCGAACATGCGCACTGGCCGGCACTAGCCTTCCCCTTAGGAGAGCGAGGGTTGCTTCATGCAGCAGCCCCCGGTCTCCTAATGGGCGGGGAGTATCCCTGCTCTAGCCAATCCTGGTGCTGCTAATGCAGCGTCTGGATTGGCTGAGACACCGTGCAGTCTGAGCCTGAGGGCTGGCATAAAACGCATTGGGTGCCGCTCGTGGGTGGTGGCACTGCCGCACTTGGTGAAAACATATGGCCAATCACTGTGGCTTATGTGAAGCCATGCAGACAGTGATTGGCCATTTCGTTCGTGACGTGACGTCGTCGCAGCGCAGCAGTCCATCACCGCGCCACACGACACGACAGACCTCGTGCCGGTGTTCAGTGCCTACTGCTCGTGGCTCGTGGTGACGTACTTCGGATCATTCACCTCGCTCAGCCTCTCAGCCTTGGTTGGATCATTTCCGTCACCAAAAGATCCTGATCATCGTTGAGAATCAGTGAGTCAGATCGATGATAACTGTGTTGAAACGTAAGAGTGCGCCGCTCGGCTGGGTGGGCCCTCAGTTTTCCTTGTAGGGCAAATCCCCTGCGCAGTCTGTCACATTTATGCCGATCAGGCGCCGCCAGACTTCAACACCTCCTGCCAGGCCTGTAAGTTACAGGCCTGGCAGGAGGTGCTGAAGTTCTGGCGGCGCCTGATCGGCATAGGCGAGACTGCGCAGGCCTGCTGCGCCCAGTTCGTGCTTAGTATCATGAGAAAGACCACAGGCGACGGTGCAAGGGTGGTCGTTGTGCGACAGTCCCTATATAACCCTTGGCCGGCCGTTGTTCAAGATAAGGGGTGTTTAAGTAAGAGTCCGCCGCTCGGCTGGGTGGGCCCTCAGTTTTCCTTGTAGGGCGAATCCCCTGCGCAGTCTCGCCTATGCCTAGTGGCAGGAGGTGTTGAAGTTCTGGCGGCGCCTGATCGGCAGGCCTGTAAGTTACAGGCCTGGCATGAGGTGTTGAAGTTCTGGCGGCGCCTGATCAGCATAGGCGAGACTGCGCACAGTGCGCAGGCCTGCGCCCAGTCCGTGCTTAGTATCATGAGAAAGACCACAGGCGACGGTGCAAAGGGTGGTCGTTGTGCGACAGTCCCTATTATAACCCTTGGGCCGGCCGTTGTTCAAGATAAGGGGTGTTTGCTGTGGCAGGTCCTAAGGTGGATTTGGCATATTTTGCTCCTGGGTTTCACACACCTTAGCGCCTAGAGGAAGGTGGGGTTGGCACCACTTGCTCTTGGTGTCTGGGGGAGAATTAGCTTAGCAGGCCATCCTGTTCGTGCCCAGGCCAGGGGAAGACTTCACGGACCGAATCACGGTGTGCTCACGGGCGGGAAGAGTGACGTAACGACACTGATGTCTTTGTCATGCACGTCGCTAACTTCTATATTAGCTGCAGTTATTAATAAACTGACTTATGCTTTAATTAGCACTCTCTCAGTCATCGCCTTCCGTGTGCCCTGTCACCTACTCACAAAACATGTCGTGCAAGTTACAACCTGCTGTGTGAGCGCAGGGAAGTACTCGGCTCCGAAGCACTTCCTCAAGTTATTGGCCGGAAACAACCTGGGATAACTCGAGGCATTAAGTAATGTCCACTCAGCTTGTCATCCTTGCACACTCAAGCGTTCCATTAAGTTATGATGGCCCTTATTCGGCACTTTTTCTCAAAGAGCTTTAAAAAACCTCTAAAAACAGAACGTGAGACATAAACAATTATGTACTTTGAAACCTGAAATATAAATTGTAATACCTTGTTTTACAGCACTTACTGCAATGGGTTTGCTATTTCATAGCACGTACCGAAATCAGCGCAGGGACAACAATTTCCCTGGGCATTCCACAGGGACGAACACATAACATCAAGGTCTTGCTTTAGGTTAATGTTATTGCTGTGGTCTTTCCTTCCCCAGTTACCTAACTAAGGAATTTCTTCTACTACTTAAATAAATGTATTTTTTTTTGCGCCAGCATGGCTTCATGTATTATTTTACTGCATCCAATATTTTTTAACTATCATATGGCCTCAGTCAAATATTTTTATAGATTTAAAACACTTGTCACACCTTTGGCCCTTGCTCAAAATTAAAGGTAGATTTGTGATGAAAGTTTTCCATGGAGTTTTTTTATACCAGCAACTCATTCACATGATTTTTGACATGTATCCTTGTCATCATCCTCCAGTGACACCACTCTTCTAAATCAATTGCGTATTCAACCTGTCTCTTGTCTAGTGCGTAATTTAAATGGAGTTGCAAGTATATTATGGTTCTAAAAGCACTCGCTACCACCTTCCTGGCCTCTAGCAATTTTCAGAAACAATAAAAATGTCATGATAACGCTGATGGTTAATGTTTTTCCTAGAGAGAGATCAGAGTTTTGTCTAGTGGAAGTTTTGACTAATGGAAAGGTAGCGCAGAAGGTTAATGATAATGTGCCTGCTGCAAAGAACATGTACCTGATGCAGATCACAAAATGCACATGATGTAAATAGGTCAGTGAGTCACTGCTTTTGTCAGAGAGATCCTTTTGTTACTTGTAGTTTGTAAGTTAAAATCCTAACATACAACAGTGAGCTATTAACTGTCATCTAAGAGCTGCATGCAAACTGCAAGGTACAAATTAGAGCGTTATGTTTTTCCCCCCAGTCTTTGTTTGATTATCCTAATGTTTAAAAAATAAATTGTTATATTTTTATTTTCAGCACCTGGTAAAGCCTGACAACTATCACCTAATTTTTGGGCAATTTTTGGGCGAAGAACAAGAGGCCCCAACCTCCTTTGCTGCTCTTTCACCCCGGCTACAACCCAGCAAACACCACTGTTAAAGGTAAGGAAACTGATGCTATATTTTTTAGATTGGAGTTAGGGCTATGTATGTGGTCACTCTACATGGTGGTTGGGGTGGGTGCACATTTTGAACATTGTACCCTCAGTGGATGGAATTTACTAATAGCCTTAACCCTGTGCTTTGGGCAATAACGGTTGTTAAAGGCACTATCTATCCCTTGCCTTGTTAAAGGCCCTCAAGCAGTGTCTGTTTCAGTGCCTTCAGCAACCAGTATGGCACACAGAGGCAGCAGGCAGTAAGGCTGTATTTATAGCAGTCATGTTGTGCAAAGGGGAGCTGTTGGAGATATATTGCGATAATGCACAAGATATATGTATTTATACTGAAATTTGATATTGGTGCACAAAACCTTATACGTTGTACTTTGATTATTGACAGGTTTCTTTAATATTGGTAAGGCCAGCATCGGCATGAATACAGTAGAACAGCTAATTGCAAGGCCATTCTTTGGACGGGCACGTGAAGAGAAACTAAATATAAAGCAATTAGGACCTGATCGGCCTGACCTAAAACTACAACAAACTTCCCAGGACAGAGGAAAAACTTACAAACGTACATTCTCAAACACCTGGTACACAAAAGCTGATTGGCTTACAGGGTGCGCGTCAAAAAATTCTCTGTTCTGCTTCCTTGCTTGCTGTTTGGTGGTGACATGTCTTGGACAAAACAAGGAGTAATAGACTTGAAGCATTTGTCTGACAAAATAAAGAAGCATGCACACACAAGAAACCATATGGAAAACCTGACGAGACTGGGAATGTTGGGAGACACACCGATTGAGCACCACATAAACGATGCATACCGCAAAACAATACAGAAACACAATGAAGCAGTTGATAGGAATAGACACATACTATCAAAAATAATTGATTGCATTAGTTTCTGTGGTGCTTTCGAACTGGCGTTGCGAGGCCATGATGAATCTGAAAGTTCCTCAAATCCTGGAATATTCAGAGGCCTTGTGGATTTAATAGCAAGCATAGACAAGGAAATGGAAGCACATTTAGCAAGTGCTACAGTCTTTAAGGGCACCTCTAAAACGATACAAAATGAACTCCCTGAGTGTATGCTAGAAATTATGAGAAGCCATATTGTCCAAGAGGTGCAAAACACAGACTTTGTGGCTATTCAGGCTGATGACACCACTGATGTGGCCACAAAAACACAGTCCGTATTAGTCTTTCGGTACCTTGACAAAGACAGTAAAGTTGTGGAGAGGTTCTATGGTTTCACACATTTAAGAGACTCTAGTGCAGAAACCATTACTTCAGCTATACTGCGTCAACTGAACTTCATTTTTCCAGAGCTGCCTCAAAAAAAAAACGTATCGCACAAAGCTATGATGGTGCGTCCGTAATTAGTGGAAGCCTTGGTGGAGTACAGAAAAGAATTAGAGATGTGTACCCTAATGCTCATTATGTGCACAGTTACGCCCACCAACTTAATCTTATTATGCAACAGGCAGTATCAAAGATCTCCGAGACACGAATTTTCTTTCAGGATGTAGGAGGCATGGCAGCATTCTTCTCATGTTCCCCCAAAAGAACGGAAGCACTTCAGGAGATTGTGGACAAAAGGCTTCCAAGGGGATCCTCAACTCGTTGGAACTTTAACATACGTACAGTCAACCTAATATATAAACATAGGGAGGACCTTGAGAAATGTTTTGACGCCATAGAAGCCAATGAAACCTTTGATTACAAAAGTCAGAATGAAGCCCGTGGCTTTGCTAGAACACTACAAGACAGAGTTTCAGTTCTTTCTGTTTTTATTTCATGACATAATGTTTTTTGTCGACATATTATACAACCAGTTACAAGCACCAGCCATAGATACTGTCTCTGTGTAAAGAGATACCAGTATGTTTGTCACCAACATGAGCAAAGTGAGAGATGGGGTTGACAATTTAGACAGCAAACTGCCAGAGGATTCTACTTTTTCAAACCGCAGGAAAAACATCAGCAGTTTGGTCCGAATTGCAAAGGAGATATGTGACATTGTAATTGTGCATGCACAAGAACGTTTTTCTTTCACAAAATATTTGGTGAGTGTCGCATTATTGCAAAGTGAACACTTTGCAAAATATGATCAATCCTTCCCTGAGCAAACTCTGAATGATGCTGTGGAAGCTTATCCTATGCTCAACAAAGAGGACCTGAAAACTGAGTTGACTGTACTGTACGGAATGAGTGTATACCGGAAGGCCACTGGTGCCATTTCTTTGCTGGCTTTAATTCAGAAACTTAATATGGAAAAGTCACTTACAGAGACAGTGGCTTTACTAAAAATTGTCATTTCCACTCCTATGACAACAGCAGAGTCGGAACAATGTTTTTCCACCTTAAACAGAATTAAGACATTCCTGAGGAACACAATGATTCAGGAAAGACTGAATGCTTTAGCAATGCTCTCTATTGAGAGCGACCTAGTTAAAAGAATCCCAGACTTTAACGTTCAAGTTATTGAAAAGTTTGCTGCTCCTAAAGACAGATGTGCTGATTTTATCTACAAAAAGTGAACAATATGTTGAATGCTGCTAGTTTGCGACCTGTTTAGTTGTTTGTTAAATAAAAAACATCTGTGAGGTACTCAGAAATGCATTGTATCTCGAAGTCTGTTATGAAGCTCTGTGGTTATACTGAATAAGCAGCTACCTATGTTATATGACATCTCTTTATTAATGTAATAACTGCACTTTCACAATTGCTTTATTAACCTTCATGCTTTCTCAAATTTGCTTGAAAATGCACCATTTGTCCACTCTTTTTTCCAAATTTTCTCGCTACGGTGCACTATGAAAATCATTTTACGCCCTACCACTTTCAAATGTCACCAGCCGCCTCTGTTAAAGGGATCACCTAACTTGAAGGCTTGATGCTTTCCCCCAGTTCCGACGATGCCCCCCGCAGCCTCAACAAGCAGGTATGTTAAAAAAACTTAGCAGGCCCCATGAGGAAGCAAGTGAGCAACTCGCTCGGGCCTGGAAACCCAGAGGGGGACTGAAAAAGGGAACATGTCAATGTCATTAGCATTTGGAGGAAACCGTGACTCTCAAGGTTTATATTTTCATCACTTTTAATTTTATGTAAATATTATTATTGATATTCTTTTTTTCCAAATCCTGTGTTTATTATTATCCATTGCTATGTTCGTTTTAAAATGTGATTATCGAGTCACAGTTCTGCCGTGGGTTGTATTTTGCATATTCCAGGTGTGAAGATAGATATTGTTTCCAGTTTTTGAAGAATTGTTGTCTTTGTCTCCAGGAAGCACTTGCTTCAGGGCTGAAAGCACATGCTTGGTTAGTAAGCTGGGGTGCCTCGTGTGTATTAGTAATTTGCACTGGTCCAGGGGTTAGTCCTGCACCCGTCTCTTGCTTTAACCCTAACAAGCCTTGCTGAGATATTGGGGAAAGAAAGGGTTGTTCCAAATCTAGAAGTATTGGATTTTATAGAGCGCTGCTTTCGCCCACAGGCTTCAAAGCACTCTGTGCTTCTCATAGAACTTCCAACGGGTGAGGCAACACATCATGCTGATGCTGCAAGAATTACCCACGTTTTTGACTTTTCTTGTATTGCTATAGATTTGCTTCTCCGGGTAGCTCAAGGAGGAGCTCTAGCAGAAAAGCCTCAGTCCCCCTCTGTACCAGCTGCCTCAACAGGTTCACCCCAGGCTCCTCAGTGCAAAAAGCCTTTCATTACAAGCCGAGGAAGAGGAGCAGGGTGCAGCCACCTCTTGCACTCATATGGAGGAAGAGAAGCTTTGAGACTGATTCCTGCTGTCAGGAGTGCGAGACTTGAGACTACTCGTGTGCTGCAGAGTGGCAAGTTGAAGGGGCTGAGCTGGTGTGTCAACGGGCACCATCCGATCAGGAAAGATGACGCTGTGAAGCCCGGCAACACAGATTGGGCCGACTCAGAGAGAACATCACACTCAAGGTGACCCAACCAGGAATTGCACCATGGAGAGCACCTAGCACTACTCGGAGTGCAGTATGACGAGGCAAGGAGTGATGTGCAAGAGGATGCTGTGACTCTGACTTCACTTTGCAAAGCCTTAACCTGCACATGGCCACCACATGTACCGAGCAGCTACTCGTACCAGACCAGAGGCCTGCACTCTGTGGGGTCCCCCCATTCAAAGTCAAAAGTCTGGGTCCTGGCCATCAATGCTAGGCACCCATGGCCTCTGATCTATATAATGAATTAAGGGGCACATTTATTGCAATTAAACATTTCTCATGCCGTTTTTTTGTATGCACAAGCTTTTCATGTGGGTAAGGTTTTTCAATAGCTGTACACTTTCTGCCTATGTCACTATAGGGGCACTTCTTTATTAGATTTTAAGGATATATATCCGATGCGATGAACGCCATTGTTTATTCATTTTCGTACTTCAGGAATTTGTGTTTTTATGCACCATGCACCAAATGCCTTTAAAGTTGTCCTTACCTCTCACTGTAATGTATTTTTTAAAACTTTGCATAGTGAAAAAGTGATGCCTTTCATCCTCTTCACAGTGCTCCAAAAACAATGCCTGCTGCAATGTGCACTCACTTTACAGGGATGTCACCCCTTCCTTAGCATCGTACCCCTCCCTCTTTAAAGAAAAAATAGGTCTTCAGTTGGGCGATTTTCTCAGTGCAATTGGTTTTATAAAATTACATGCAACTGCTACAACATGTAAAATGTGTAAGGGATGTCCTCCGTTGTCCTCTGGCATTGAAATTGTAGCTCATCCTGAACTTTCTATTGAAATGCAAACCATTGCCACTGTACTGGTAAGGTAGTTTGCACTGTGATGTAAATTTGAGAATGTGGCTAGCGGGACAGTATTTAACTCAGCGTGCACTTAGCTCACACAACCTTCCAAGGATGAAAAGTTGTCTATTGTGAAGATTGGTTTTGACAATATATATGGGTTATATTTAAAGCACCACGAAACAGCAGGATGAGCGCTACTCGAAAGTATATTAGAGCTAGGCAATTGCGATTCCTTAATAGCGATTATTAAGGAATCGATATTAAGGAATCGCAATTGCCTATGCATGTAGGTTTCGCTAAAATATTAGCGATTCCTACACATTCCTTAATTGCGAATCGCAAATTCGCAATTAAGGAATGGCTTCCCATTCATTCCTATGGGCCTATGGGCCCATAGGAATGAATGGGATTGCATTCACAATTTGCGAGTACCAAATAGGTACTCGCAAATTGTGCATGCAATTTGCAAGGGTGATAGGAGGCCAAAAGTCCACCCTGATGCACCCCAATACAGGTAAGTGTGCACATGTGGCGTACATACATGCCCTAAGGGCATGTGTGTGCGCCACATGGCACTTAGAAAAATGCAAAAAAGTGCATTTTTCTAAGGATTTGCAAATTACCACCAACTTGAAGTTGGTGGTAATTTGCGAATCCTTAAAGCAGGGTCGCAATTTTTTCATGCTTCCTGCATTGCATTAAGGGATTCGCAAAATGCAATTCCCTAAATGCATTCGCGAAATAGGTAATCGCATAAATTGCGATTCCCTATTTTGCAATTTGCTTTGGGCTTAATGCATTCAAAATAGCTCAATACCGGTTGCAAACAGGCCGATTCTGTGAATCGGCCCGTTTGCGACCGGTATTTTGCTTGATGCATGTGCCCCAATACACCTAACTTCAGACTGATGCTGTGCTTGCATGTTGTCCTTAGGTGGTTTCATTTTGCTGCATCACAATGGCAGTTGTTTTAGGCACAAATGTGTATGGGTCTCTTACTAAGGGATGTCCTCTGACATTGAAATTGTAGCTCAACGTGAACTTTCTATTGAAATGCAAACCATTGTCAGTGTACAGGTAGGGTAGTTTGCATTGTGATGTGGCTAGGGCAACAGTAATTAACTCAGGCCTCAGGATGTACCTACGTCATTATCATATGAAATCTCTTTATTGGTTTCATAATCACACTTTCACAATTGCCTTATTAACCTTATTGCTTTCTCAAATTTGTTTGAAAATGCACCATTTTCTCACTCTTTTTTCAAAATGTTCTCAAGGGGAGGAGAACTGTCCCAAACCCCCTTATAATGGTCGGGTTCGCCAGCTACGCTCGGTCGCCATAGGGCCCTCATCCCAAACTTTTTTGTTACGCCGCACCATTTTACAATGTCACCAGCCACCACTGGTAAGGACTGCTCATAGAGCGCAGAGCACAGGCTTCAGCAGCAGCCCCAGAATCCAAGCTAGTAAGGACTCCTCATAGATAACAGAGCACAGCCTTCAACACCAGCCCCAAAATCCCAGCTAATAAGGACTGCTCATAGAGCACAGGCTTCAACACCAGCCCCAAAATTCCAGCTGGTGAGTACTGCTCATAGAGACCGGAGCACAGGCTTCAGCACCAGCCCCAGAATCCAAACTAGTAAGACCTGCTCATAGATAACAGAGCACAGGCTTCGACACCAGCCCCAAAATCCCAGCTAGTAAGGATTGCTCATAGAGAACGGAGCACAGGCTTCAGCACCAGCCCCAGAATCCAAGTTAGTAAGGACTACTCATAGATAACTGAGCACAAGCTTTAACACCAGCCCCAAAATCCCAGCTAGTAAGGACTGTTCATAGAGCACAGGCTTCAACACCAGCCCCAAAATCCCAGCTAGTAAGGACTGCTCATAGAGAACGGAGCACAGGCTTCAGCACCAGCCCCAGAATCCAAGCTAGTAAGGACTGCTCATAGATTACAGAGCACAGGCTTCAACACCAGCCCCAAAATCCCAGCTAGTAAGGACTGCTCATAGAGCACGGAGCACAGGCTTCAACACCAACACCAGAATCTAAGCTAGTAAGGACTGCTCATAGAGAACGGAGCACAGGCTTCAGCACCAGCCCCAGAATCCAAACTAGTAAGGACTGCTCATAGATAACAGCACAGGCTTTAACATCAGCCCCAAAATCCAGGCTAGTAAAGACTGCTCATAGAGCACGGAGCACATCTTCAGCACAAGCCCCAGAATCCAAGCTAGTAAGGACTGCTCATAGAGCACAGCTTCAACACCAACCCCAAAAACCAAGCTAGTAAGGACTGCTCATAGAGAACAGAGCAAGCAGGGCTGATGAGTATGGCAAAGAAGCACCAACCACAGAGCGACATTCAACAAGAAAACCAGTGTGTAATTTGAGCTAGTGGTTTCCAGTGCTCGGCACTGGCACTCAATTGTCAGCGCCAGCACTTAATTGTTAAGACCAGCACTTTGACAGTTTGTCACATGGTGGCGCTGTTTGTCCTATTTAGAAATGAGCGCACAACAGTTATTTATTCATTCAAAATTCATAAAAAATTACTATCTGCTGCCCAATCCATTCTTATAGCTTTGAGGATGCCTGGAATAGTCTGAATTGTCACACTTGTAGGAGTATGATGGTTAGTATTTGTGTTGGTGCTCTCACTGGCAGCACTGGCAGGGCACTGGGTGGTACAAGTTGCAGTGGCTTCTTGACGAGAACCCTGACACTTATTGTTTTACAAATTAAGCACTTAAGAAAGCGATATGGACAGCAATGGGAATTTGCAGAAGTAGCAGACTTCATGCTGTTGCAGGGTCCACAGCTACCCCTCTCTGGACCCTCTCTGGATAGCTGCCCAGTTAGGACATCCTCTACAGCCCTTCTCATCAGAACCCTTTGCAATCCTGGACTTTCATTCCAATTCATTCGGGGCATAGAGCTGTCACAGCATCTGTCCCCAGAGAGCGTTTCCTTTATCAGGAAGACGATGTACGTGTTGTATGTGTTTTTGAGAACACCTCCAAGATGGCCTCCTGGTGGTTTCAGAAGCTTCTGGGTCTGCTGGGCTCCATCAGTTGCATTATCCACACCCAATGCTGCACGTGCGATCCCTGTCAATCACCGTGCCGAACACTGGGCCATGATTCCTGCAACCAGTCCAAGTGGATCCCAGAATACCCACCTCCTTCCATCCGTGAGATGGAGGCCCCTGTTTCCGCTATGATGGTGAGGTATACCTCCTGCTTGTAAATGCTGTAAGTCAGTCACCATGGACTCATCCCAGAACAAGTGGGAGGGGGGCCCGCTGCAGACATTTGTCTATTACTGCTCCGCGGGACAAATGCAAACGTTACGCTCTGATGTAAAAAACAAACAAATAAAAATATTGCTTTATGTATACAGTGTGTAGTGACCTGCTGGTCACTGTTCTAGTTGTTCTGATGTACCAGCCACTCCCAGAGGGCTGGCTTACACCCCACCCCAAACCCATCCACCACAGGCGTCACTGGACATGTGACCCTGCCAATAAAAGGGGCCGGGCGCACGTGCCCTGGGCCAGTTCTACACCCTAACCAACTGTGTCTGTGTGGTCACTACGTATGCATGGGGGCCTAGGGCCCTACAACATTACATTGGCGACAAGCAGGACCTGCCCGCGTGTGCAGCCGCCTTGTTTGGTGGGTGAAAGGGGGAGAGTGCTGCCCGTTTCAAGGGCAACCCCTGCGAGGAGGCGCAGGACGCACCTAATGGCCCGCGGAGCATTTGAAGAGCCCCGGGGGTGAAGGAGGTGATCATGAGCCCACCCCGCAACTGATGTTTCCCAGAAGGTTTGCAGGCACCCGACTGAAGAAGGAACTGCGTATCGAAGGCGAGAGGCCATAGCGAAGGTCTGTGGAGGCCCCAACACGAGAGCAAGTGGGGGCCGGACTGCCGAGACGCCGGCCCACCACCGCATCCTGTGGTGCAAGGAAGACGGCAAATCCAAGAGGCTATAATGGAGGAGCAGAAGCAGCCGAGACATGAAAGCTGCTGTGAGGTGGCACCGGCAGAGAGGTGAGCGAATGGCCCACGTGCGTGACAAATAAGGGCGGAGAAAGGTTTGCTGCCTATCAGCCCGTTGCGTGCGCCCGGTGTGCCCGAAAGAACTATATGGTCGCTCTTGTACCGTGTACAGAGGTGCCCGGCGGCGTGAGTGAAAGGCCACCAGCTGCAGTGAAAGAAAACCCCGCAGTAGAGAGAAACGTCAGGGATGCGTGCCGGGGAACGAGAGCGTTCAAGACTGCCCCGAGGCCCCCGTATAGTCAAGCCCAGAATAGCACCAAGGGCGAAGTGAATGGAAAACCTTAGGAGTAAAACTTCTTCCGGCACTCAGGCTGATTTGCATGCAATCTCTGGAGAGTGGAACGGTGCCAGTATGCTGGAAAAAAGCGCTGATCACACCTCTCTTGAAAAAGACTCATTAGATCCAGCCTGCCCGAAGAACTATAGGCCTATTTCATTGCTGCCCTACCCAGTGAAGATCATAGAAAAACTGGTCAGCAGAGAACTTTCTCAGTTTCTAGAAGCTAATGATAAACTGGAGGATGTGCAGTTTGGCTTTCGCCCAGGACATGGGACAGAGACTGCCTTGGTAACCGTATTGGATGATCTCCGAATGCGGGCGGACAGGGGACAAGCTACTATCCTGATTCTGTTGGACCTGTCCGCCGCATTTGATACGGTTAACCATGCGGTACTCTTGGCCAGGCTCGCCAGAGTAGGTGTGAGTGGATTGGCACTGAAGTGGTTTCAATCCTACCTCTCAGATAGAGAACAGGCGGTTGCTCTCCCCGTATCAATCTATGTATAGGAAAGTCCAGCACGGGGTACCACAGGGGTCTGCAATCAGCCCCATCCTATTTAATATCTACATGAAGCCTCTTGTGGCTGTTATCAAGTCACATAATATTAGTCTAGTGAACTATGCTGATGACACCCAGTTGATTTTATCTCTGGAAGGCCGTCAGGCACTTTCACTGGATAAATTTCATAATTGTATGCAAGACACGGCTCTCTGGCTTCAAAACAACTATTTGCAATTCAATGGGGAAAAAACTGAGATCCTGTGCTGTTCAGTGGGGAAGGTTCCCTATCCATTACCCACTGGGTTTTGGCCACTACCGGTGACAGCCTCTTTGACCCCGGCAAAGGTAGTTCAGTAACCTGGGAATCAGTTTTGACTGTAAACTGAGCCTAGAGTCCCAAGTGAACCAGACAGTTGGGAGATGCTTTGCTCTGATGAGGGTGCTACGAAGAATCCTCCCACTGCTGCCTAAGCAGGCTAGGCCGCTGGTAGTAAGAAGCATTATTCTTAGCCAACTGGATTACTGTAATGCTTTACTGCTGGAGTCTCCTAAATATTTGATGGGGAAACTCCAGAGAATTCAGTCAATGGCAGCCAAGCTGGCACTTATGAGATCTCGCCAGTCCTCATCATCTCAGGCCTTGGCTGAGCTCCATTGGCTTCCAGTTGTACAGAGGGTGCAATTCAAATCAATGTGTATAGTTTTTAAAGCTCTACATGGCATTGGGCCCAAACCTTTACAGAGCAGATTTGAATGGTATGTTCCCTCACGCAATCTTCGCTCTTCCTCAGCTAAACTGGCGAGAGTATCCAAGTTTAGAAGAGTTAGATCTGGTGGAAGAGCCTTCAGCATCGCAGCAGCCTCGGCGTGGAATAAACTACCAGCCGAACTTAGACAGATAGATGATCTGCTGCCATTTAGAAAGAAGCTGAAAACTTGGCTCTTTCCCAGGGTGTAGTTCAGTGTTTCTTATTTCTGCAACCGTCATCACACTCTAGGATAACTGATCCCACGTGCTCAAGCGCCAGGATACCCGTAGGGTCGCAGTGTGCTCTATAAATTCTGAATACAATACAATACAATACAACGTAAATAATAAGAAGCGCCACGAGCGGGCTGAGGTTACATACCCGCTCTGGCATCTGCAGTCCTTCCCAATCAGATGCAAGGCCGATCCTGGTCCGGAGGGGAAATGCCTATACCGGCAGCTCACTCTGAGCGTGGAGCAGAGTGAGCGACGAGGCCCGCAACATTTAGGAGTTGCCGGGGGCCTGAAAATGAGTGACAAGGCCACCTAGTGGCACGACGCAGGTACCACGTCGGCGGCGAGAGTGACACTGTCGAGGCCGGCTGTTGCCTCCTGAACGGCCAGAGAAGAAAAAAACAAAACAAAAGAAAGAAGGACTTGAATAAAGCAAGGAATGGACTTACCCTGAAGAGACACTGGATAAGGCTATGCCGCGAGTGCGAGTGACCGGCCGCATCAGGAGAAGCTGGTTAATGATACAGGAGGCCGGAAAACATCGACAGTGTGCCTGTACTGCGAGCTGCTCCATGGGGGGGAGTGAAGAGTGGACGCAAGAACACCCAGCTGTGTAGTGAGAGTTGAGGGTGCCCGGTATCCTCAGTGCTTCCAGCGCGGTGCCGCAGCATCAGGAAAGCTGCACCGGCCACGCTAGAAATAATACAACACTAACACCTACTGGCCAAATGGAGACACCGTGCCCAAGGTCAGTGCACTGAATGACGGCCTGCAGTACGACAAAGTCTGCTGCTGCCAAAGGCCACGAGAAGGAAAGTAACTGAGTGATAGTAGGACATGAAGGGGCAGCCCTAACTGCAGTGCTTTCCCTGTTTTTAGACGAAACTCCCTCAGGGCACAGTGCAAAGGAAACGACTGCAGCATAAGGACAGCTGCAGCAACCCAAAGTTGATGGGTGGGGAAGTGCATAGGAAGAGACAAAAGTGAGAAAGTGAATAGGAATTGACTGAAGTGTCAGATAACCACCAAGACCTTGTAATACAATGTGAGAAGGAAGGAAGTAAATGCCATTCAGCAAGTGGACAAGAAGGGAACCCCAAGAAGAAAGGCTGCCAGGGTTTGTGAGCAGGAATGCAGTGACGCCTAGTGGCCATGGGTGGTCACTGCGGCTGCAAAGATACCAGTGGTTAGTGCACCAGGATGGCATGCGGTGCACAGGGCAACAGCCTGAGGCAGCAAGTCCCTGAAGAATGGAAGAATGGGCACAGCATGTGTGCCCAGTGGCGAAAGGACGCCACCGCAAGTGGAAGGTGAGGAAAGAGTGCAAGGAGAGAAGTTGCGCTGAAGAGGTACCCCAGACACGGACGGTGCGGACTGGAGCACGAGAGTCAGCGCCCTGCAAGGAAGAGGGCCCAGGTGGTCACACGGCGTGACTCCTCCTGTAAAGCCAGCCCGAGAGGACACTGCGACGAGGGAGCCACGTCGGTGTGGTGGTATGGTGCCGGGAGGGCGCCCTCAAGAGAGATGATTTGCCAGAGGTCAGCGAAGCAGTGACCTGAGAAAAGAGGTCGGCGAAGTGGTGACCTGAGAAAAGGTCGGAGAAGCAGTGACCTGAGAAGAGGTCCGAGTGACAGTGATCAAAGACGAGGTCAGAGAAGTAAAACTTGGAATAAAAGAATGAAGACCGAGAATGAGTATTGACAAGAAGAAGGTCGCGACGACAGGTATGGTCACCGAAGGAAGAGAATGCATTGTCCTAGGGGTAGGACAGGACCAGGGAGACCCGTGTGAAGTGCACGTCACACGGAGAGGCCTGGTCAGTGAAGACGAGCAAGAAGATGGGACTAGACCGCGTCGTGAAGCAAAAGAACAGGAAGGAGGAAATGGTGTGGCATGAAGGCAACACGAAGAGATGCTAAGAAGAAATCTCAAGGAGAAGAAAGAAGAAGGGAGGAGTTTGTGACATGACAACTCGCACACCGGAAGGCAAAGGTGACAAGTGCAAGAACATCTGGCTTGGAGCACAGGGCCTGGAGAACATCGGTGGCACTTAGAGAAAATACTTATCCACGAGTCTTCGGAACACCTGGTGATTGCCGAGGCAAGCTGGACGATTTGTGACATCCACCTTTGGGGTCGCACGGGAGACTGGACGGTGAGACTGCTCGGACGTCCGGAAGAAGAGGATCTGACCACTCCACACCAGACTGTGGCGACCCAGGGGCAAAGGCCTCAGGGACGCCGGTGAGAGCGGGTCCCGCCACGAGAGATGAGTCTACAGCCGCTCTTCCGCAGGTCCCAGGATGACGAAGATCTCGTGCTAAGTGGCAGGAGTAAACAACTACCCTTCAGGTGGAGCAGAGGACTTGAAGGTGGGACTCGTAGCTCTTCCTCCACACACCCAGCGGGTGGCGTTGGAGCGACACGGCAAAGTGCACCCAGTCCAGTGGAAACCAGGTGAAGAGGGCCTCTGGGACATCCCGTGAGAGGGGAACACCTGCGAGAGGGGCATCCTAGTGAGAGGGATGTCTTGCAACTACTCCACCATTTCGTAGAGAAGCAATGCTGCCTGTGTGGGGAATGCCACGACAACCAGGACTGATTGGTGGAAAGTAACATCTCTCCGATCCACCATCACCCTACCTGCTCCGTCACCAAGAGAGCTATGCCGAGAAAGACAGTGATGTCAAATTCCATGCACAGAGTCGAAAGAAGACCGGACCCGGAGGGCACCAATGAACTGTGCCAAATAGAACTGGTGGTCCCAGCTGCTGTTGTACCATCGTCTTTGTTTGTGCCAGCAGCTAAAGAGACTCAGCGGAAGTTTGTTATTTTGTTTAATTCTCTCCCACAGGTTGGACTTTATTGTTTCCAGTTTGAATAACGTTTAGGAGGGATGTAGTGACCTGCTGGTCACTGTTCTAGTTGTTCTGATGTACCAGCCACTTCCAGAGGGCTGGTTTACAACCCACCCCACACCCATCCACCATAGGTGTCACTGGACTTGTGACCCTCCAATAAAAGGGGCCGGCGCACGTGCCCTGGGCCAGTTCCTCTAACTAACACTCTGTGTCTGTGTGGTCATTATGGATGCATGAGGGCCTAGGTCCCCGCACCATTACACAGTGTATCTAATCAAACTGATGCATCCTACTAAAACAATAAGGATGTGGCTTCAAGCAATCAACTCATTTGAGATTTGATCTAATAACACCTGGTAGTTCCCCGGTGAAACTGGTACATACTGGACCCAGTACGTCCAGCATGTATCCATTGCAATATAAAGGGTGTTATTTACTCAGCTGAACAATCACATTTTCTGTGAACGCAGTTATGGGGATGCTCTGCCATCTGCCGGCTACATCTGAAAATGCAGGTTGGCCAGAAAGGATAATGCTAAAAACCTTAATTTCTTCTTTTACTGGTAATTAATCAGGATACTTTCAGCTCTCTTGTGCGTGACACACAACTTACACAGGTGCCCTCACACGTACCGTCTCTTTTTAACGTGTCTGGCAGTCTCACAGAGCTTATACCACCGCCTCAGTCCTTGGCTGTTCTAAGTATCATTCACATTTTGGCATGGACGCAAAGTTAACCCATTTGTGCGTGTGGGTCGTGTGACAAAATTTGGAATATAAATCGTGGGTTAAAATGAGCTGCGGGCCACACTTTTTTCTCCAAAAGCTTCTCAGGGAAGGAGAATCCCTGATCACACTCCCCTGAGCAAACCCTCCTAAAAGTCTGGATTACTTTCCCTGCTCACTCACTGGAATGTAGGAATATGCCATGGGTTCACCCTATATGTCAGGAATTGCTCCTGCATGACAAGACCACAATGTTGCCATAGGTGCCCTCATAACTTCACTATGACAGAGCCAGCCTGTGAACATGGATGCTTCCAAGGGTGACCCCAGTGCCAAGAATTTCATACACTAAAAAAGGGCCAGCCTTAGGTCAAGAATTACCTCCAACATATCAACACCAGCATTTTTTCATGTGTGCCCCCCCCCAGCAGGGAAGTAGAGAACCCCCCTCTCTAGCAGCTTGGGACCGATGGGCTGGTTTGCTGGGCTCAATTAAAATATTAATGTTTGTGGGCTTCTTCTGACATCAGGTCTGCAGCCAAATTATTCATAAGTAACGCTGTTGGGGAAAAAATGACAGATGAGTGTGGGCTCTGGCATGACACGTACAGTGAAATAAACAGAGAAACAGAAATTGTGAACACAGGGCAAAACCGCATAGAGAGGGGGTCTAATGAAAAAGTAATCATGAGAGCGAAATGTAAGAAAGAAAAAGTAAGGATGAGAGAAAAAAGATGAGTAGAGACACAAAAGAACGGTAATGGGAAGGAAGGGAAGGTTCCAAGCATAGTAGGTCATGTTGAAACTATTTTCTTGTTTTTCGAATACACTTAGAGCAGTGACTCAATTTTAATAAGTGTCTACAAACCTCATCACTCAAGTCAAGTCAACTCAAAATAAACTTTATTCGGCCAAAGGCCATACAAGCACACAAAATAATAACACATAGTCCAAATTTCATCTTATACAAAGGTCGTGTGCAAATTTTTATTTTTCATCTAACAATTATATAATAAAATTCAGTTTAAAAGTCCAAGACAAGTGCACTAATTCATATCCAATATTTACGCTAGGGCTAACCTGTTATCGCAAGTAGGGCGGAACGCTTCTAAGATCATCTACCCTCCAAACCTCTCTAAGAAAGCTGCAAAAAGTTTCAAACATAATCTACTCAAAAGGTTCCCTGAATATTAGTATCGGACATCTATTTCTGTGAGTCTAAGGGGATGGTGATTAATGACCTCATCCTCTTCAGTAACAGAAGAGCACAATGGAGAAATGTCTTAACCTCTATGTTTCGTTCTAAATCCATGAAGAAACCTCCTCATGGTTTCCGGGTTATCTTAATACCCTCACCGGACCTCAATGCAGAGCTTACCATATCCCTTTATAACAACGGAATCATCCTCATTCAAGCATCTGACAGAGACCTCACTCAGTTTGACAATGTCTTTAAGAAGATTATAAGTACCCTGGATAATATTGAGAAGGTTAGTTCACCGAATCAAAGCCCTCCCACAGATATGATGCAGCCTGTCACACTGTCCAACTATACTGCAGTAATTGCCGCTCCCCCATCTCATCAGACCTCGATCACACAACCCGCTGAAAACTATGAACTTAACAATGATGAAGATCCTTCCTTGAGTCTGAATCACATAGAGCCCCAGACTGAAGCTGGTACATCAAATAATAGGGGAACCTGCAGTTCTAACAATCCCCTAACATCGACTCCTGCCTCGCCCCCACATAGTTCGCATCCCATCCCAGTACCCCCAGTGTCCGCTTCCTCTCAATCCAGCTATCAGACAATGCAAGCTAACAGCTCAACTCTTCCTAACCATCACTCAGGCATCTCCCCCAGTACACCGTCCTTAAGCCCTCAATGGCACGGTCGCATTTCCGCATGCCTCCCCAACCATGAAGTCTCCCAACTCCCCCCCTCCACCACTGTTAATGAGGAGCCGCTTCTACTTTCCACCTCTAGTCAGACCGCCGTAGAAGATAAGCTGGCTGACCTCAAGCAGGATCTCCAACTAGTTAAAGATAGCCTGCAGAACCTATTACTCCTCTCAGTGAAGATGGAAACATTTTTGATGACTAAATCAATCCTGGAGACTAATTTTCCCAGCACTCCTGCTACAGGCAAGCATTGCTTGAGAACAGCTGTGTCCAGGAAAAACCAGCTCTTTTCTCTAGGGAAAACTCGACCCTATCCGAATCACCACTCTAGACCCCATAGGGCCACAAACCATCTGTCTGAGGATGTCATCCTCTCCCTCATTCTATCGTACAATGGCCCTAGCAGTGTCTCTCAACCCTCGGCACACAATATTTAACCTATACCTTCCAACCCGTTCAGAGAAACCACTGTCAAGCACAGAGTCATGAACAAGAACAACCCAGTCCATGTACCCACATCATACCTAGAAACGGTTGAAACGAAATCACACATCAAATTGATGCTACTTAATTGCAGGTCAGCATTCAAACACGCTGCTGATATTGCCAACCTTATTCTTACTCATGACCTAGACATCATGATATTAACGGAAACATGGCTCAACGACTCCTCCTCGCCAATTGTGGACATTTTAGTGCCTTCCAAATATGACATCATCATACTGGATAGACCTGTTAAAATTGGTGGCGGTATTGCATACATTTATCGCTCCAGTCTCAATCTGAGACTCTCACAAACGGTGCCGATGTCCTCTCACGAACACCTGAGTGTTGAAATCTGGAACAACAACATGATTGTCTGTTTGCTTCACACGATCTATCATCCTCCTGAAGACAATCTTATCTTCATCGAACAAATGATGGAAATCATAGCTTCTAACGCGGACCTACCCATTAACCATATCTTCCTTGGGGATTTCAATCTGCACTGGAACGATACAACTGATCCCTCACTGTGTACCTTCAAGTCTTTCCTCGCAGACCTTAACCTCACCCAGGCTTGCAATGAACCCACCCACAACAAGGGTTCCATCCTCGATTTAATCATAGACAAGGATAACCTGATACAACTGGAAAGCATCTCACCGTGTGACTGGTCGGATCATTACATAATCTCCTTTTGCATTCTTGAAAAGTTAATGTCTAGACAAGGACAACCGCACAAGAACAAACAGTGGTCTAGGAATCTAAATGACATTCAAGCAATGGACCTAACCTCTATTACCTACTCCCTCCAACCCCTAACATGACCAACTTAGATGATCTCACTGAACACTATATACAGATCATGACTAATATACTAGACACGGTTGCTCCAAGGCAACTCAAAAGGATTCCGGTCAAACAGTCCAAACCTTGGTTCAATGGCTCCCTCAATGGGGAGCATCGCAAACTAAGGCTTGCGGAAAGATTATGGAGAAACTCTCCGTCCGTTACCAACCTCAAACAGCAAGAAGTTCTTACAATAAACATATCCGCAGCACGAAAGCCGAACACTTTAGATATCAACTAGACAATGCTACAAA
The DNA here is from genome assembly GCA_963921515.1 of Calotriton arnoldi. Taxonomy (NCBI): domain Eukaryota; kingdom Metazoa; phylum Chordata; class Amphibia; order Caudata; family Salamandridae; genus Calotriton; species Calotriton arnoldi. The sequence goes on from CAWUFW010021918.1 coordinate 23,714, forward strand.
CAGACCTAAAAAACTTTTCAAAATCATAAAACAACAAGCTAACCAACCAACCGACCTTCAATCTGCTCCCAACATATCTCTCCCTAGTGAAGAGGTCTTCTCCGCACATTTTGTCAAAAAGTCTAGAAAGATCGAACTAGAACTCCCACATGCATCACATAACAGGCTTCATCTGGCTCAGTCCATTACAGCGACCTGCCTAGCATCTGAGAGTGCTCTGTCCTACAGTGGAATAGGCCTTACTCCAAAAAATAATGCATCATGGAACTATTTCAGACTGCCTGACGACGCCGAGCTTCAAAGAATCATAATGTCACTAAAACCCTTTAATCATTTCCATGATCCCTTGCCGGCTAAACTCTTCAAAGACTTTTGATCTGCCATCCTCCCTCTCTGGTCGGTGATTATCCATGAATCGCTTGTACAGGGTAGGATTCCTGATTGCCTAAAGATAGGTCAAGTCACTCCCATTCCAAAAAAGCCCAATGTGGACCTATCTGATCCCAACAATTTCCACCCAATTTCCAACATCATAACTCTATCTAAACGTCTTGAGAAATGCGCACACCTACAACTTTGCATCACATCGAAGAGTTTCAGCTGCTTGACCAATACCAATCTGGTTTTAGAGCGGGACATAGTACTGAAACAGCTTAACCCACATTGTTGATGGCGTCTTGAGTCTACTTGACCAAAATGTGCCATGTCTACTTATCCTTCTTGATCTATCCTCAGCGTTTGACACGGTCAAACACGAAAACCTGAGTGATATTCTGGAAAAAAGGATGGTGTTAGCGGGCCCGGTCTTAAATTTGTTTAACTCATTCCTACAGAACAGAACGCAAAGAATAAAAGTGAATCGTTCTCTTGCTAAGAGTACACCAGTTTCAATTGGAGTACTCTTAGCAAGAGAACGATTCACTTTTATTTGGAGTGCCCCAAAGTTCCACACTCTCTCCAACACTCTTCAACTTGTTCATGGAACCCCTCACTGAAATCCTGAAATGTTCAAACATACAATACCACATGTACGCTGATGATACGCAACTCTATATGAAAGTGGCCTCTCTGGAAGACATCAAAACGCTGAACTGTGTTCTTCTGAACACTCAACAATGGCTAACTCACAATCACCTTCTGCTTAATACTCTCAAGACTGAATTCCTCCTGATCGCCCCGCCCACCCACTCCATACCCATTCAAGACTGGCTCAAACATCTTCCGTCCCTCAACTGCAATCCTCATGTGGTGGATTCAACTAGATCCTTAGGCATCACGCTAGGTAAACACCTCAATATGCAAGATCATATCAGCGCAACAACTAGGGGAGCCAACTACCATCTCAACACGCTTAGTAAAATCAAGCCGTTCCTACCTCCGGTGGACCTGCAACTTGCAGTTCAGTCACTAGTGATCTCTCGTGTGGAATATGGAATTGTGACCTTGGCTGGGCTGCCCAAAGCTAGCCTGACCCCCCTAAGGGCCACTCTGAATTCTGCTGCCAGACTGGTTACGGGCTCGCGTAAACATGATCACATCCCACCTGACTTAAATAAGCTTAACTGGCTATCGCTCGATGATCGGATTAGGTTCAAGATTGCTTGCCTGACGCATAGAGCGCTTCACCATAATACTCCCGCTTACTTGGCAAATAAGCTCGAACTCTCTGGTATGTCTAGATCCCTAAGAAGTTCCAGCACTCTCCTGCTGAAACCGCACACATTCAAAAAGAAAAGAACATACAACCGCGCCTTCTCAGGTCTGGCCCCAAGAATTTGGAACGCTCTTCCTCCTGATATCCGTTCGAACCCTTCGACCTCCTCTTTCAAAATACAAGTCAAAGATCTTCTCTTGAATAACCAGCTGGAGCAATCCTCCCGAAGTCAATATAACTAATCTTTTTATACCCTAGAGAAATCATGGCTATCTCCTTTGTTTGAGACACTAGCGGGATGCAACTTATGTTCTCGCTACATGTTTCCTCGTTTTTGTTTTCGCTCTTATTGTATTGGGTTGGTTTCTCTACAAATGTTTAGGATGTTTACTTGCTTAGTGACTAACCTCACCCTCTCTTTTCTGATGTACAGCGCTCTGATACCCGTTTTGGGTCATGTTCGCGCTTTATAAAACTTTTCAAATAAATAAAGAATGTTCGTCTCCATGCCGTCAAGGGCCGGTGCGAGGTGACATGTGCTCACTCCTCTCAGACTCCGATGGCCTGGGGTGCACGCAGTGCCAGACTGGCTCTAGCGGTCATCAGGTGTTTCCCCAGTAGGCTGGAAGGGTGGGGGCCGGTTTTAGACCACTGGGGGCCGGTTTTGCAGCAGTACTGCAAAATCGGCCCCTTGTAACAGCGCAGCAGCAGTGTCAGCGCCATCCCCTCTCCCCTGGGGCCGGTTGGACGTAATTGCCAGGGCTGGTTTGCGATCCCAGTCTGGCCCTGGGTGCAAGAGTGAGCACACATATTGTGATGGGGTGCCACATGCAGGTCCTGTCTCCTGGGCTCCGTGCTCGTCGTCAGTGTGCTGCGCGGCGGGAAGCTACACTTACGCTCCCCATCCTTACTATCGCTCTGCTGGCTGGCAGCAATAAACACAACCTCACAGTAGGGCTATATGTCGGAACTGGCCCGTGCAGCTCGTTCCCATTTATTATAACACCTCCGGCCGTCATGTTGCGTGTGTATGTCACTGTCCTGGCGGTGAGCCTGGTTGGCTCACTGCAAATGCGCCACTGCTTCCCACCTGATACAGGTGTAGTTAATACCTGGCCTCGGAAGGAGTGGTGCTCCACCGCCGCATCAACACCCTTTCTGCTACATGGAAGCATGAGACTTCTGCTCAGAAAGGAAGTGTGCCCTTGGGTGGGCAAAAGGCGCCACCGCACGTGATCTTATTCGAATAGAGATCGCGAGTGCAGAAAAGGAAAGACATAAAAATAAAACAATAAATATTACAATATACTGAAGACACTACAAGCACGAGTGTGCCGCCTTGAGCCTCCCACGGAACCACCCCAGAAACACTGCACAGCCTGAAAACAGGTGAGGTGAGTGATCCCTGAGCATGGGAAATGAGCATCAAAGTACACAAACCATACAACCAGCACTGCCCCACACATCTCATCTGCAAGGGGGGGGGCACCATACATGCACCAATGATGGCTCTACCCCCATTTAGCAAGTTGATGAATCCAGCCACGTCAGCCACACTATGGACGGCATGGGTTAGCCGCCTCAACAACTACCTCAGGGCTTCGAGGGAAACAGGTCGCACAGAGAAGAGGACCCTTTTGCTGCACTTCGTTTGAGATGAAATATACAAATTGTTTGAGAATCACCCAGGAACAGGGACTGATCATGACTACGACATAGTGATTACAGTGATGAATGCCCATTTCAAACCGCAGTTCAACCCGGACTATGATTGCTTCAAATTGCAACAAGCCTGACAAAAAGAAAGAGAAACGGTAGACAGATTCTATGCATGGCTGAAAGATGTGGTCAGTACCCGCAGTGACTATAAGAGGTCAGAGCCCAGGTGGTCATACAAGGGTTCAGATCATCAGTGCTGAGATGCCTAATGCTGGACCAACCAGGAATCAAGTTATAAATCACACTAAACTTAGTGAGATCCTACAAACAGGCTAAAGGCAAAAGAAATGTAAGTGGCTCTAATAAGAGGACCAGCAGCACAGAGCCACGTGACCTCAGCACCCAATATGGAGGAGACGGTGGATGTGATAAGAGGCAGAGCTGAACCAATACAACAGACTGTGGCGTAACGAGACATGACACACCGATGATGAAACTATGGGTTAGATGCTCATGCACTAGATAAGTGCCCAGCCCAGGGGAAGACATGCTCCAAATGTGGAAAGGTAAACCATTTTGCCTGGGAGTGCAGAAGTGGAGAACAAGTATGAAAGCCCCTGGGGTGGCAAAGCATCACCATAGCTCTACGAGAAATAACACTGAAGGAGAAACATCTCAGGCACACCAATTAGAGCAGTGTTAGACACGGGGCATTAGTAATGTAATAAACAATAAGCAATGCCAGAGTTTAAAGTCTAGGCCCCCTGTTGCCCTAGCCATGGCAACAGGAGGTCTCTGTAGGGTAGCATCCACTCACACCGGCAGGCATCATCAAAGTAATTGTCAGCAATGGAGATGACGAGACGCAGGTCCATTTTCACATCACCACGGAGGGGGAAGAACACTGTTGGGCTGCCACAGAGCTGAAAACCGAGGCCGAGTTTTTTTTGCCCGCAAGGTGCACAGCCAGCAGGTGGATGACATTAAAAGGGACTTCGCACACCTTTTCCAAGGGCTGAGATGCCTCAAAGCCTTCTCTTAGACTGCACATAGAAAAATTATACGGCCAACAGCCCTCAGACACCGGCAGATACCCTTCCACCTGCACCCACTAGAGAAGAAAAAACTAGAGTAAATAGAACAGATTACATAACCGAGAAGGTATTTGGCTCCACCACGTGGGGGTCTCCCATAGTCATCACCACGAAGCCAAAGCAGCCAGGAGCTGCTCAGATTTGCATTGGCATACGGCTACATACTAAGGAGCTTATTTATGAGCCCCTTGCGCCGCCGGTGCGTCACGTTGCGTGACGCACCGGCGGCACAACCAGCTGCGTGAAATTTACAAGCACACGTAAAGCCACCCTGTGTGGCTTTACATGTGCTCGTAAATATTGCCCCAACGTGTTGTGTGGTAGGGGCGTGAAATGGGTGTTGCTGTGGGTGTTCCCACGTAACACCCATGTCCACTGATGCATTTCCATATTTACGAGCAATCGTAAACCTGGAAATGCATCAGGAAGCTACGCGACCCTCATAGGTGGAGTAGCGAGGCTCAAGGAGGAGAAATGTTTTCATTTATCCTCATTTTTTCCTCTTTCAATGCGTGCTGAATTTTACAGCACGCATCGGAAGAGGAAATCACCTCAAGTGATTGTATTTGCATCTTCCTGCACAAAAACAATCTCCCCACGACGCAGGCATCCTTGCACCATATGCAAGGGTGCCTGCGCTGGCGTATGGCAGCAGTTTGTAGACAGAGATGTGAAATGTTGCTGTAAATATGTTGCATCCCTGTGCCTCAAAACTAACGCAGCACGGTGCAGCAAAATAACTTGCGGCACTCCGCTGCGGTAGTTTCCCATAAATAAGCCCCTAAGACGATATGGTGGGAGCACCACATTATGCCCACTATGTACTACATCATTGCCGGCCTTAACAGGGTACAATGGTTCTCAAAGTTAGATCTCAGTGCTGGCTACTTAACAAACTTTCAGCCCACATGGGGCTAAAAAGATACAAATTCCTCAATTTTGGGATTCCCTCTGCATCAAGATGTTCTAATGTAGTGTAGTTCCTATTTCCCTAATAGGCTCTGCGCATTGGAATAATATAATCTATAGGTTTGACATAGGACTAAGGTCGGTATGTCCCTATCGATTATATTAAACTTAATTACCTGTGCCAGCTAGCTCAGAGGCCACTAGAAACTTCTTGAACACAAGAAGGGAATAGTTTCTGGCAACCACATAACATAAAACCCAGATCCCTCAGGATCGTGGAAACAATATACTACTTTTCATTCAGTCACTCATCTCAGAGAAGTACATAGAAGAAACAGTCGGGTGTGTTTACAATAAAATTTATTGCACAGTTGTTCTAGTACTGGTTATATGTGCTGCGACAACTGTTGGACAGTAGCAGGGAAATGTGGCCAGCAGTGCAGTTAAATAAAAATGCATGGTACAGTTTTACCATTGTGCAATAGTAATGAACACATACATGAAATGCAGAATGCATTAAGATAAAGCCTATACCCCTATGATGCCTAACTAGATGTACCTAAGTGTACCTAGCATGTGTGTAGGTCTTAGAGAGCCAAGAATCCCCCTAGGATTTAGTCTAACCCCATTACCTTAGTGGGACTTCATCCTGGTGTTGAGCTGGACACTCCAGGATGGCTGGATGGACCTCTGCCAGCTGGAGCTGTGGCATGATGCAGGTTGCAGCGTCTCACGTCAGAGTGTCGGCATGGAAAATCTCGGTCCTCTCTAGTTTGCTTGCGTAAAGGGAGGTATATTTATACCTGATAGATGCCTTGGAATGTTAGTATTGACTTACAGTCGGTCAGAGGAAGACGTCAGGAATGAACCCTTAGGAAATAGTGGTTCATGCATATTTAATGAGTCCTTGGAGAAATCAATAATCCTGTGCTAGGGAAAATCCCAAGAGCGAAGGGTCTTTGTCTAAGAACTCGTTGTGACATAGGTTAGTCACTGTTGGACATGGATATGACGTATTTAGGATGGACCGTCTTCTGCACCCAGAGCACACGTCAGATAAGGGACAGACTCTGTTGCTCGTTATTTGTAAAGGGAGGGCCAATGTAGGTGAAAGGTCCTGCCTGTCTCTGTGGCATGAAGGATTTGAGCCTCTGAAACAGCGCACCTATGTTAGGGCCTCAATCCAGCACATAACACCCACTCCTATCTATGGACAATCGTGAATAACCCATTAAAAGCAAACTACGTGACTAAAATAGGCATTAGCATATGATTGGCAGGTAGTTGCATGAGAGTGTTGTTTATGAGCTGAAAAAATAGCAGCTGTTAAAATATGTAAAATTACTATAGACTCTGTGGAGACAAGAAAAATCTATAGTGTCATTAAAAAATACTCTCTTAGAGTCAGTAGTTACTTATAAAAGTTCCTGTTTATAAAATTGAAAACTCTTACAAGCTGTTCAGAAGACCATGCTTTCTTTAGAAAAAAAAAAAGAAAAAGAAAGGTCATTTTAGAGGGAAAGCTCCAGGCACTCGGTCAGAGTTGAAACAATAAGAGAAAAATTGTGTTTCAGGTCATGTTTTAGCAAAATCGAGATAACAAGTGGCTGAGAGACATAACATGTCTCTTGCTAGTTACTGCAGGGGACGGACCTTTGTAATACCTTGCAGAATCGTTGTGGGAGCACAGAATGAGCAGTGCTGCCAGTTGCTGGTTCTGAGGCAGCCGGTGCTGTAATCGATACCTTGGTGCTAGCTAAAGGAAGCAAAAAGGCACCCTCCGGATTTGCAAGGAATGCTTGAGTTTGATGGGAATACGCTTGGGACACAACCAAGCATGGGACTTCAGCAATTCCAGCCTGGTGGTAAATGCCGCTGGCGTTTCCTTTGGAAGTGTCAGACAGATGATGACCACGCAATCTTCACTGCAAAAACAGGCATCAGAGAACAGGTATGTTGCAGTTGCAGTCTTTTCAGACTGGTCTTTTAAATATTAGAAACCATGAGAAGCATAGTTCAGGTTTGCAAGGTATTCCCAAGGTGCATCACACTGCTTGTGTGTGAAAGATAAAATTTATCAAAAGGAAAGAGGGGCAGTCTGTATTTAAGAGTGCTATTCTGCAAAAAAGAAAAAATATTTCTTTAGCTGATGTGAAATGAAAAATAAAAGTGCTGCACAAGCATGGTTTTCAGATTGCTCAAAGCATTTGAACTTTATAAAGGAAACTTCTGGTTCACTACTTTCAGTGTTGGGGCTTCTAGCCAAAAAGGGCACAACTTTCCTACACTGTAGGATTTCACTCCCTCTGGATGTTATCTGTACATAACGTAGGTCTGGCTTATGTATACTGAGTCCCTTGGTGATGTTCAGGAATCATTTTTGTGACAGGTATTTGTGTCAAAGGCCAAACCATCCATACTTTCCTAACTGGGTCTGTCCTGTTGTTTTGTAAATGGCATCTAATATTGCCCCTGCTGATGTATGTCAATTATTCCACCCCCGTGCGATGGTGTTTGGTGGTGTTTGGCAACGTTCCTACTGGTGTTTAAACAACCACATTTCTAGATGCATTACAATTGTGTAGGATTTGATAACCTTAATGAAGGTAACAGGTATAAAGCGTCACAATAAGAATAAATCTCTAACATTTCATGATCTGAAAATGTAGCATTTATTCCTAAAACAGACAGCCTTTTATTCACTGTATCAGTAACCCAATTTTCAGAAAAATGTACTGCAGGTAATGACATCACTGAATGAATGATAAATGAATGAAAATGAATGAAAGTTCAAAATACATTAATCAGAATTAAAAAACTGGATAATTAAATTCATCTTTTAGAATACAAAGGCTTGTTCAGGCCGAATACATTTATAAGTCTCTTTTGCATTTGAATTCAAAATGTATGTGGCTTCAGTTTTATGTTGAGTCTGTTTTGTAGAAAAGTGTCCACTAAGAGTCATACTAAAAGCTAGCTCTAAGCAAAGCTAGAACAGAAAGAGATGAACCCAGAAATACTCCATTGTTCTACCCATGGTGAAAAACACACAAGATGATGGACGGAATACTGCACATTGGCAAACATTCACCCCCAGTCACAGATCTGGGTTTAATCCATCGTTATTTTGCTTCACCACGCCACTCCCAGTTCAGACATAGCCATATGCAAATCAGTCTTGACCCTGTGCCTCATGGGAACAGTCCAGACCGAACTGCCAAGCCATGTCTTCCCTGGACCGGAATCAAGCATCCTAGGACCGGTTTCAGGCTAACAGCCTTCATCAGCCAGGATAGCTTGACTCCAGTGGCGTAGTGAGCACGGGACCCACGTCTGGGCATACCCTTCCCACTTAGGGCGAAATGCAAAACACACAAGATGATGGACGGAATACTGCACATTGGCAAACATTCACCCCCAGTCACAGATCTGGGTTTAATCCATCGTTATTTTGCTTCACCACGCCACCCCAGTTTAGACATAGCCATATGCAAATCAGTCTTGACCCTGTGCCTCAAGGGAACAGTCCAGACCGAACTGCCAAGCCATGTCTTCCCTGGACCGGAATCAAGCATCCTAGGACCGGTTTCAGGCTATCAGCCTTCATCAGCCAGGATAGCTTGACTCCAGTGGCGTAGTGAGCACGGGACCCACGTCTGGGCATACCCTTCCCACTTAGGGCGAAATGCAAAACACACAAGATGATGGACGGAATACTGCACATTGGCAAACATTCACCCCCAGTCACAGATCTGGGTTTAATCCATCGTTATTTTGCTTCACCACGCCACCCCAGTTCAGACATAGCCATATGCAAATCAGTCTTGACCCTGTGCTTCATGGGAACAGTCCAGACCGAACTGCCAAGCCATGTCTTCCCTGGACCGGAATCAAGCATCCTAGGACCGGTTTCAGGCTATCAGCCTTCATCAGCCAGGATAGCTTGACTCCAGTGGTGTAGTGAGCACGGGACCCACGTCTGGGCATACCCTTCCCACTTAGGGCGAAATGCAAAACACACAAGATGATGGACTGATCAGTAACCCAATTTTCAGAAAAATGTACTGCAGGTAATGACATCACTGAATGAATGATAAATGAATGAAAATGAATCAAAGTTCAAAATACATTAATCCGAATTAAAAAACTGGATAATTAAATACATCATTTAGAATACAAAGGCTTGTTCAGGCCGAATACATTTATAAGTCTCTTTTGCATTTGAATTCAAAATGTATGTGGCTTCAGTTTTATGTTGAGTCTGTTTTGTAGAAAAGTGTCCACTAAGAGTCATACTAAAAGCTAGCTCTAAGCAAAGCTAGAACAGAAAGAGATGAACCCATAAATACTCCATTGTTCTACCCATGGTGAAAAACACACAAGATGATGGACGGAATACTGCACATTGGCAAACATTCACCCCCAGTCACAGATCTGGGTTTAATCCATCGTTATTTTGCTTCACCACGCCACCCCAGTTCAGACATAGCCATATGCAAATCAGTCTTGACCCTGTGCCTCATGGGAACAGTCCAGACCGAACTGCCAAGCCATGTCTTCCCTGGACCGGAATCAAGCATCCTAGGACCGGTTTCAGGCTATCAGCCTTCATCAGCCAGGATAGCTTGACTCCAGTGGCGTAGTGAGCACGGGACCCACGTCTGGGCATACCCTTCCCACTTAGGGCGAAATGCAAAACACACAAGATGATGGACGGAATACTGCACATTGGCAAACATTCACCCCCAGTCACAGATCTGGGTTTAATCCATCGTTATTTTGCTTCACCACGCCACCCCAGTTTAGACATAGCCATATGCAAATCAGTCTTGACCCTGTGCCTCAAGGGAACAGTCCAGACCGAACTGCCAAGCCATGTCTTCCCTGGACCGGAATCAAGCATCCTAGGACCGGTTTCAGGCTATCAGCCTTCATCAGCCAGGATAGCTTGACTCCAGTGGCGTAGTGAGCACGGGACCCACGTCTGGGCATACCCTTCCCACTTAGGGCGAAATGCAAAACACACAAGATGATGGACGGAATACTGCACATTGGCAAACATTCACCCCCAGTCACAGATCTGGGTTTAATCCATCGTTATTTTGCTTCACCACGCCACCCCAGTTCAGACATAGCCATATGCAAATCAGTCTTGACCCTGTGCTTCATGGGAACAGTCCAGACCGAACTGCCAAGCCATGTCTTCCCTGGACCGGAATCAAGCATCCTAGGACCGGTTTCAGGCTATCAGCCTTCATCAGCCAGGACAGCTTGACTCCAGTGGTGTAGTGAGCACGGGACCCATGTCTGGGCATACCCTTCCCACTTAGGGCGAAATGCAAAACACACAAGATGATGGACGGAATACTGCACATTGGCAAACATTCACCCCCAGTCACAGATCTGGGTTTAATCCATCGTTATTTTGCTTCACCACGCCACCCCAGTTCAGACATAGCCATATGCAAATCAGTCTTGACCCTGTGCCTCATGGGAACAGTCCAGACCGAACTGCCAAGCCATGTCTTCCCTGGACCGGAATCAAGCATCCTAGGACCGGTTTCAGGCTATCAGCCTTCATCAGCCAGGATAGCTTGACTCCAGTGGTGTAGTGAGCACGGGACCCACGTCTGGGCATACCCTTCCCACTTAGGGCGAAATGCAAAACACACAAGATGATGGACGGAATACTGCACATTGGCAAACATTCACCCCCAGTCACAGATCTGGGTTTAATCCATCGTTATTTTGCTTCACCACGCCACCCCAGTTCAGACATAGCCATATGCAAATCAGTCTTGACCCTGTGCCTCATGGGAACAGTCCAGACCGAACTGCCAAGCCATGTCTTCACTGGACCGGAATCAAGCATCCTAGGACTGGTTTCAGGCTATCAGCCTTCATCAGCCAGGATAGCTTGACTCCAGTGGCGTAGTGAGCACGGGACCCACGTCTGGGCATACCCTTCCCACTTAGGGCGAAATGCAAAACACACAAGATGATGGACTGATCAGTAACCCAATTTTCAGAAAAATGTACTGCAGGTAATGACATCACTGAATGAATGATAAATGAATGAAAATGAATCAAAGTTCAAAATACATTAATCAGAATTAAAAAACTGGATAATTAAATACATCATTTAGAATACAAAGGCTTGTTCAGGCCGAATACATTTATAAGTCTCTTTTGCATTTGAATTCAAAATGTATGTGGCTTCAGTTTTATGTTGAGTCTGTTTTGTAGAAAGGTGTCCACTAAGAGTCATACTAAAAGCTAGCTCTAAGCAAAGCTAGAACAGAAAGAGATGAACCCAGAAATACTCCATTGTTCTACCCATGGTGAAGCCAGGTCTGTATCTTTTTGGAAAAAGAAAAGGTTCAAAAGTTTGTACTTGCATGTTCGTTGTTTGTTTTTGGCTGGCTGCGCCTCCTGTTCACGTGGAGCCATGGAAAACGTATCACAGTTAATGAAATAGCCAGTAGCTGTATGATCAATTGTTGAAATTGCATCGTGTTTAGTTGAAGTTATTTCTGCTGTTTTTGTTGAAAAACGTTTGAAATGTTGAAATTAATAGTTGATTTCTTTGCTGAAAAATTTTCAGATGTTGAAGTTAATATTTTATGTTTTTGTTGAAAAACATTGAAGCATTTATTAGTTGTTGCTTTTGTTGAAAAACGTTGATGCATTTATTATTTGATGTTTTTGTTGAAAAACGTTGGTGTACACATTTGTTTTTGGCCAAATTACAACTTGAGTGTTGTCTTGACTTTTATTTTGAATTTGAAAGGTTAGTTCAAGGAGAACTAGTTCCATTGCATTGTTGCATAGTCCCCCACTCCATGGATTTGATTTCTCAAACGTGATGAGCTTTTCAGTTTGAAGTTCTTGAATAGTAGTGAGAGGGACGTCTACTACTGTGGAGTTCACGAGGCCTACTGCTCAGTATTGGCCACATAGTGTTGTTTGATTCTTTCATTTGAAATGAATCTGTTTTCCTTTTTCACGGCAAGATGCGGCAAAAGTACAGTTTTTGTTCCTTTCACTTCAAGGAATGGCACAGGTTTTCCTGTATGAGGGGCCAAATTCTTTGTGTCCGCGATCTTTATCTCTCTCTGCCCAGATCCCCGACTTTTGGGATTCAGACAGGTCTTGCCGTGATTACCTCGACTTCCCAGTGGCGGCCTGTTTCACTTTGACAGAATCTTTGTTTGTTTCTTTGTTTCCTTTAGTTCCTGTAAAACAGCCAAACGATCATAGATACAGAATGGTTTTCATCCGCCACTGTGCCTTCACATTTATGATCAGGTTCCCACATTCGTAAATGGAGTCAGACCTCCTAGAGAGCTTCTTGGCTGGGTGTGTATTGCCCCCTGAATCCATATAAGTGTTTGACCTCACTAGCGCCCCGCCTAATACCCTAGCTGTTAAGGATTGCTCTATGCCCCAGTCCTTCCTCTCCTCTACCTAAATTCCCTCAGGATGGCGTTGGAGAGGAGTACCGCAATATTACGTCCATCCCTTCCATGGCCTCTTTGTCAGCCCGAGAGCTAAGCGTGGAGTCACAGTCAGGGTGTAACGTTGATTGCGTATCTCCTGTTATGGACTCGCAAATCTTTTTATAACAGTATTGAGCGTCAGCCGAGCGCTAAGGCCATACCTATAGGAAACTTGAGCACGGATCCACTGCTACCAAGATATATTTTTAAGCCACCTCAAAATTTGAGGGGCCACAGTGGTCCTGTTACATGACACGATCAAGTGGACAGTCTGATGCTGTCTAGCAATAGGACCTGCGCGGGTCTTGTGATGGTGTAGCCTGGCATTTGTTTGCAGATTTTGCAGTTCAAGACAAAGCCAATAGTCTGACTTCTGAACCCTGGCCACCAATAGCACTGTTTGCAATGAAGAAATAGTAGCTATTACCCCTGAATGTGCGGAGCCCAAGCCCTTGTGTGCTTTAAATGATTAATTCCTGCCTACTATCCATATTTGGAAATACTCTATCCCCCACTCCAGGAATCTGAGCATATGGAATGTTGTTTGCACCTAACTTGTAGGAGTATATAAGTGGAAATTTCTTAGGCACTGCTGTGCTGCCTTTGCGTGAATTAATTACAGCCACCATATTCTAACCGTCTATTCTCGTTGTTGAACGAGTGTGCGCAGCTACGGAAGCTGTGTGAACAGCCGCCTGTGTGGCTTCTACAGTCAATGAATTCCCTGCAACATGCACGCCATCACGTTGATGACTCAGTGTGTTAATCACGTGAGTTTTTGTTTGGTAGGTCGTATTTTTCAACTCCACTACCTGTTCCCATAATTTTTGTGTTTAATTATGCCACCTTTTTCATCTTTAAACCCATTTTGTTCCCAATGGTGTAAATATTTATTACATGATTGCACACAGTAAAAGGAATCGCACACTATAAGTGTGGGGAATTCGCGATCCGTGTTTACAAGTGCAAGTATCAGGGCTTTTAAAGCTGCCAACCGAGCCGTGCTATTACCTAGAGGTAGTTTTTTGGTGCATTGAGGACGGAACTTGCCATCCAGCATCTGTTCTTTAACAAAGGCGGCCGGTGGTGCAGACCCATCAGTGTAAATCTTAAAAATTCATACTGATCTAGAGGCAAGATTTCATTTGGTAGATGATGTTCTTTCTCATATTGCAGGAATGCCTGTGTTTTTAAACTTGGATCAAATCTGGATTCAAAGTCTGATGCAGCAAAAGAATTAGCCCTTTGTATCCATTCTGGATGTAAGGCTTTGGCATTAGGAATGCTAGCCCTGGTACTGGGGTGACGACAATAATGCATCATCCCATGAGCCAGTGCTCTTTCTTTTGCTACAGCAGTCTGAATGGATGTCAGAATTTTTTCCTGTTGAATTAAAACTCATTTCTGTGTTTGTGTACAGATGAGATTTGCATGCGATTGGTACAGTTTCACCTTCATTAAAGCTTTAATGAGTGTACCCGCATTGACCCATAATGATACTGAGTACCAAGTGGTGCAAGTTTACACGTGTGTGTATGTGTTTGGAAGCAATAATATCTTCCTGGAGTGAACAAAGAATATTGGTGTGTTCTTGTGTCCAGTGTTTGACTGAAAAGTCAGGTTTGAAAAAGGTTGTAGAAAGGTTTTACTCTCTGCGAAATCAAAAATGTATGTTCTGCCAAAATCTAGGAATCCCAGTACTGATTGGAAGTTGTTTTAATGTCTTTGGAGGCTGGAGCAGCGCACACTTTTCTAAAATGTTAGCAGCCAGGCTTTTTCCTTCACTTGAAAACTAGTATCCCAAAAATAGGACACAGAGGTGGGCAATTTTTGATTTCTCAAAATTAAATTTGTAGCCCCCAGAGGCGAATCCCATAATAATGGTGCTCAGCCTGGTCAAGTGTTTCCCCAATAGGTCGTCCGTTAGATAAATATCATCCAAATAGGACAACGCTTCTTCATCAAAGTGCTTTAGCCATTCAGTAACTCTTTCAGAAAATACCCCTGAGCTGTTCTCATACCCACGGGGGAGATGACAAAAAATTGTCGCTGGGACTCTAATATACTAAATGCTCAAAATAGTTTGACAGAAAAATCCATTTGAGACAACAAGTGTCGTTTTGTATTTTTTCCCGCATAATGTTATTCATTAATGCGGCACTATCTGCATGTTGGACAGCATATGTCTTTGTGCAAGTGTTCAAGTGTCTGTAAATGAAAACTAGACGAAGTGTATTATCATGTTTTGATAAGTGAAACAAGGGATTGTTCTTTTGTGAAGTGCATTTTTCAATGATCTCCTGGTATTCAAGTTGATCTAAGATCTCCCTGACCTGTGTTTTTAGCTTCTTGCTTAATACGATATTGTCTTTGAGCATGTGGTGAAACTATTAATGGGATCACATGGTAAGTTGAGGCATCATCCCATCCAGCGTGATTTTTATACAATGCTGGAGCTTGGGCTACTGCCCACTCCCGTGCATATGTATGTTTAAGGTGAACTGGAACATGGTTGGAAAATGCAGGAAAAATATACTTTCTCCCTTTGGGCGCTCCCTGACGAATGCTGGCGGCTAATCTAGTTCTGCTAACAGTATGTCAAAACCAGACAATAGGTTATTAGCAAAGAGACATTTTACTTTCCTGTGTTTGTCCTCCTCCATGCGGAGTGTTATTTCATATAACTTGTGTGGGATGCTCACCCTTTTGTCTGGTGTCTCCACCGTGATGTAATCATTCAATTTTGCTGTCCAGAAATTCCTTCAGGTTCTGGCTAGCTATTGTTACTTCTGCCGCTCTGTCTAGCATTGTCTGAGCCCATTCCCCATTCAGAAGTTGAGTCCTTAGGATTCTGTGCATGTCTAACTTTGAGACCTGCAACTTTCTTCTTTTTAAATTGAGGTTTGGATTGTGGCTTGTCTCCTGTTTTTAGAAGAATCCTGAGCGTGCTTGTCCCTGGACTGCTTGCGCTCTTCTTTGTGTGCTGACTTTCCTTCTCTCCCTGTGTTGTTTGTCGAGAGGAATGTGTATCAGTATCCTGATACCTGTCAGGTTTCCTAATATTATCCCTATTCCTAAGGTTATACCTCTTTGCAGAGGGCTCCTGTTGAGGAGACCTACCTCGGGACTGAGAATCTTTTCTGAAAAATGTTGTTTTTTATTATTATCCCACTTCTTTTTAGAAGAAGTAGGTGTCTGCTTAGAATTGTCCTTCTCAGGACTGCCCATTAGCTGTGGTCTTAAAAGCTTTCCCACCCAAACTGTCCCTTCCCAGGTCTGCATATGCAGTTTCAATTATTTTGGGAAGTTCTTGTGGTTGGTCTATAAGACTGACCTCTCTTAGGTGTTGGCGGATCGCCATTGAAGCTGCTTCCCCTTTAATGTCAGCTAGTATTATTGTTGATACCTGGTCGTAATTACCTAGTAATTTCATACCTAAGGTCAGAGCTGGTTCAGCTCCATACTCGTTCTGTATTTGTCGTAAGACATCAGGAATTACTGCTAAGGAAGGAATACCATGAGTCCTGGTATATATGGCAGCAAAGACTGTACCCCAAGTGGTGTAGTCCTCTAACTGTGGTGTGATCCCCATGGGCAAGCAAGTGTTAGCATTATATGCTTTCAAAAGGTGTGGTATTTGGAAATACTGCTTCTAACTGGGTAATTTTCTGAGCTACCCAGAAAGGAATCTGTTCACATTTTGTGGGCAGTTCGCCCATTACTGTGTGTAATGTTTGTGGAGTGATTTTAGTAGCGGTGCTCTGTGTTGGAGCTGTGTTATTTGTAGCTACTGTGGGCTGGACACCAAGTGTCCTCATGACGAGTTGCGTCATGGTTCTGTAAGAGTTTTACCAACTCTTTGTGTTGTAGGAGCAGTGCATCTTGTGGCATTATATCAATGTCAGGATGTGGTGTGTAGCCAGCTAATATTGGCCTTGTAGCTCCTGGTCTACCTAGTGGACCGAACCTGGTTTTATTTATTTGTTGTAGGGCGCCATTAAACCAGAAATTGTGGTCCTGGTCAGTGTGCGGAATCTTAATCTCCTCGAACAGAGTGTAGACCGCTGGGACTTTTTCATGTATGTAAGAATGAAAAGTCTGAGTTGTTGCATTTACTGCTGGGAATGTAACCCAAGAATAGAACACATCTGTTTGATAATCTTCGTGTGCCTCTATTAATATCACTGTACCTTCTCGGTCTGTTAAACCATGTCTGAGGGGTTTTTGTGTGAGTGTATGCCTGATTTTGGGTGCAAAATGTATTGCATTTTCTTCCTCTTCGTCGTTTGAGACCTGTGTCCCAGTGACAGGAGCAGCTGCCTCGACAGACATTGTGTTGTGAAAACAAAATTTCCTAAAAAAGGGTTTTAAGATAAGGTTTTAAAAGGCACAATTGTTCGGGAACTTTTTCCTTCAAGCTTAATTAACCTACCGCCAATACATAGGAAGATTGCCTACTCAGCTGTGGCGGAATTTTGTGCCTACCCACTCCAGACGTCTCTGGCGTTTTGTGAGCAGGGGTCTCTGAGAATAAGCATGACTGAACTACTCAGATTCTACTGTTAAATAAGTGCCAAATTCACGTTTGGGCGCCATGTAGTGTAGTTCCTATTTCCCTAATAGGCTCTGCGCATTGGAATAATATAACCTATAGGTTTGACATAGGACTAAGGTCGGTATGTCCCTATCGATTATATTAAACTTAATTACCTGTGCCAGCTAGCTCAGAGGCCACTAGAAACTTCTTGAAGACAAGAAGGGAATAGTTTCTGGCAACCACATAACATAAAACCCAGATCCCTCAGGATCGTGGAAACAATATACTACTTTTCATTCAGTCACTCATCTCAGAGAAGTACATAGAAGAAACAGTCGGGTGTGTTTACAATAAAATTTATTGCACAGTTGTTGTTCTAGTACTGGTTATATGTGCTGCGACAACTGTTGGACAGTAGCAGAGAAATATGGCCAGCAGTGCAGTTAAATAAAAATGCATGGTACAGTTTTACCATTGTGCAATAGTAATGAACACATACATGAAATGCAGAATGCATTAAGATAAAGCCTATACCCCTATGCTGCCTAACTAGATGTACCTAAGTGTACCTAGCATGTGTGTAGGTCTTAGAGAGCCAAGAATCCCCTAGGATTTAGTCTAACCCCATTACCTTAGTGGGACTTCATCCTGGTGTTGAGCTGGACACCCCAGGATGGGTGGATGGACCTCTGCCAGCTGGAGCTGTGGCATGATGCAGGTTGCAGCGTCTCACGTCAGAGTGTCGGCATGGAAAGTCTCGGTGCTCTCTAGTTTGCTTGGGCAAAGGGAGGTATATTTATACCTGATAGATGCCTTGGAATGTTAGTATTGACGTACAGTCGGTCAGAGAAAGACGTCAGGAATGAACCCTTAGGAAATAGTGGTTCATGCATATTTAATGAGTCCTTGGAGAAATCAATAATCCTGTGCTAGGGAAAATCCCAAGAGCGAAGGGTCTTTGTCTAAGAACTCGTTGTGACATAGGTTAGTCACTGTTGGACATGGATATGACGTATTTAGGATGGACCGTCTTCTGCACCCAGAGCACACGTCAGATAAGGGACAGACTCTGTTGCTCGTTATTTGTAAAGGGAGGGCCAATGTAGGTGAAAGGTCCTGCCTGTCTCTGTGGCACGAAGGATTTGAGCCTCTGAAACAGCGCACCTATGTTAGGGCCTCAATCCAGCACATAACACTAAAATGCTGCTTGGTAGACACCTTCTGGACTAGAGGGCTCCCTAAACATCACTGATAATATCCTCATATTCTTAACAACACTGACTGAGCAACACCAGTGCTGGCGAGCAACACTCAAAAGACCAACAGACTACAGACTCTTACACAAGGACAAACATTTGTTCTTTAAGACACAGCATGAATTCTTTGGTTTTCTCCAAGGCAGTTCTGAAGGGGGACCCCTGCGATTTGGAAGCCACCCGTAAAATTTCTACCACTCTAAGTGCCAAGGATGAATTTCCTAGGTGTGGCCACCTACTGTAGCAGATTTGTGCCAATCTTGCCACCCTGCCTGTATCCCTGAGAGTGGTGGCAAATGCCAGGTGGGAATGGTACGCCCAGGCAGTGGAGGCATTTAACATAAAGAAAGCACTCCTACATGACAGAACAATTGCTTACTTTGACCCCCTGAAGAATACGGAGCTCAATGTAGATGTGAGCTCTGTGGGACTAGGTGGCGTCCTTGTTTAGGAACACGAACGGGGAGTATGGAGACTAATTGCGTTTGCCAGACGGGCCTTAACTGATACAGAAACAAAATATGCGCAGATAGAAAGGGAAGCTTTCACCATCAAAAGGGATGCCACCACTTCATCTATATTCTTACAGGCAAGAATTCAGAGTTGTCACCGACCACAAGCCACTGGTCTACCTGTTCTCTGCCACAGCACAATGCCCCCCCATTCCTCCACAGGGAATCGAGAAGTGGGTAGGTCAAGTCCTGAAAAATGCCTTCATGGTTATCTTCAATGCAGGAGCTGGCAACACAGTGGACTACTTGTCGAGACACCCCAAACACCCTGACAGGACACAACAGCTCCGTGATGAATACGAGGAATACCTCCACCTAATTGCTCAGAACACCTGCCCGTAAGCCCTAACTCTGGATGAAATCTTGATGGTATGAATGGAAGCTGACTGCATCCAGAAAGCTGTAGATGCGATGCAACAACACAAGCCGAAGAACTTCCTGCAGGACTCTCCCCAAGGGGACCACACAGACAAGTTGATGTTCTCTCAACTGTGAAGGATAAGACAGGAATTGAGCACCACCAGAGACAGACTCTTCTTGAGAGGGAGATACACTGTAGTACCCCATGCAGTCCCAAAGAGAGTGATAGAATTGCTGCACCAAGGGCATCAAGGAGTCGCAAAAACAAAATCACGACTCAGGGAGAAGTTGTGGCTTACCGGATTGGATGAAGCAATAGATGAAATGGTAAAGGCATGCCAGCTGAACAGGGGAGTAGGACTTCCAGTGCCTGTTGTGATGGAAGAGCCCTGTAGAACCCCCTGGGCAAAGGTCAGCAATGACTTTGTCAGTCACATTCACGATAGTTGAGCTGATATCACCCTTCTAGAGGATTTCATAGCAGCTAAAGGGCCACAATTTCAAGTAGCCAGATTCAGCGAATATCTGGAACACTCGGGGATCAAGCACCGGATGATAATGCCTCAAAGGCCTCAGGCCAATTGAAATGCGGAACACTTCATGCGTACCCTCAACAATGCCCTTCATATTAGGGTAGAACAAGGCGAGGACCTGGAGTGGAGCCTCCACCACTTCTTCAGAGTATATAAGTGTACATTGCATAGCACCATCAAATGCTCTCCCACGGCACTCCTATTTGGAAGACCTGTGAATTATAGTTTTTCAGTAGGGTCCAGCTGGCAGCTGGTCACCTTGGACATCACACTCCCAACAACGGCGAAAGAGGACCAGCGACTAGGCGAGCCATGTGAGAAGGGCAAAGGACTCTCTGAATGGGTCCAGTGACCAGGAGCAAATTCACAATTGGCATCCTGGCTGAAAATTCTGGACTCCATTTGAAAGGGGCCCATGGGCAGTTTAGAGAGTCAAAGGCACCATGGTGACAGCTCATTGAATAAGTGAGAAGCCGGCTTGCAGTGTCTCATGGTTTAAGAGAACACTGCCTAGGGAGGACAGGGAGAACTTGGAGGGTGAGGAGACCTCCAGCAGAAAAGACTTCCCATAACATTGTGCCTCTACCCTAAGAAGACCAAAGGATTCTGGCAAACCGCCCAAAGAGACAAGAGGACAGCCAAGCTGGGTCAGAGCCTGTCAGTGGAGAGGGCCAGATTTGAGTGGTGCGGCCACCGGCACTGCGGAGCCAGTGATAAGACCTGAGACCCAACTGGGCACCCAGCCAAGCTCTACAAGACTATGTATGCCCCATCCAACAAAAATACTAGAGATCATAGAGGATACAAAGGACATAACCAAAGGGGGGAGGGATGTAGGGAGTCACCGGGCGCCTACATCAGGGAATTTGGACGTTGCATTCACCCAGATAGCCGCCTGGCATTGCTGAAGAGTTAAATAAAGGGGACCGTAGCCACCTGTGGCTCACTCCCACACTGTAGATGCAATGACTGGTATCTATGCTAGACTCTACACTATGTATTGGGAAACTCACTGAAAATTCTCTATTCATTCTCTGCCCATTCGCACACATTAAGCCTCCCTGCTATGCTAGTCCCTTGCCAGGCATGATGGCTAACCCATCCAGCCCTTGGTTTTTCCCTTCTTAGTCTGCATTTAATATAAATAGAACAAAGCGATAAGTACCAAAATTCAAAGCAAATCCAGTAATTGACTAGGCACATATCGTCCCACCAACCCTTCAAACAAAAACTCTTCAGTCATACACTGGTCTTGAAGTAGTGAGGCACTCAGAGTGTGTGTTTGTAAGAACAGTAATTTACCCATCAGTAGAGCTCTCACATTGCACCATTGATCTGGTCTGTAGTGCACCCTGATTATATCACAAGACTGAGACATCCACCACCCTGTTAAAATGCACAGCTCTACCTAGTTGCAACACGCACTGCTGTGTATTCTAGTACTGGCGGCCCTAAAGAGATCCTATACATGTGCACAATGTAGTCCAGCAGGGGAGATGAAGGAAGTTCCTCGATCTGATGATATAGTTCATGGAGGGCACATGTCTGCAGAGATTTGCTCTACCTGCTGGTCCCAAAGGGGCCAGCATAGCCTTAGGCGCTTATGTGGTTTCATTTGGATGCTTCAAGTTAATTCAAGTGCTTAGATATAAACCAAGCATTTCTTTCTCTGTCTTGTACAAAAAGGGTTTACGATATGCGAGTTAACTTATCAGTTTACTGTGCACATGCTGAAGAAAACTGTATCCCATGCAGGCCACATGTTCCAACCCTAGCAGAGGGGGTTGAGCCTCTGCTGCAGAGATGTGTTTGCAACATGCAGGAGATAGATTTCAAATCCAAAGATATTACTTGCTGGGCCAACGCACCTGCTAGTGAAATGTGTAATCTGAAAACTACAGGTTCCCATACAGATAAGATACATTGTCAGATGAATGCACCAATCTCACTCTTGTACCCCCAGCAACATAGATAAGTGGGTTTATATGTGTTCCATGTAGACTGTTTGTAACTGTGGCAGGTCCATATCTCAGTAAGGTATCTCAGGTACATGTTCCCATCAAAGTAATAGTTTAGGTTGTCAATATGTCTGCTGTAAGATCTAGCTCATCGAAGAGGTTCCAATGCCTGGAGAGTAGTTTGGAGTTAACATGAGTGCTACACGGGGACATGCAAGTAACAAGTTTCAGTGTCAACAAAAGAACTGTGAGGCTGTATAATTTTGTGTACAGCCTGCAGGCCTAGACCTGAAACTCTGAAGGGCCAATTCATCCTTTCGCCCTTCTTATGTTGATTGGATGAGTATGCTTACATATGTTAACATTAACGTCTGTTTCTTGAATTAGATTTTAGGAGGTGTGTGCCTGTAGGTACCAAAACGTTTTCCTGCACCCCACTTTCCTACAATAGAAAAGTATATTCCAATATTTAGAAAATGTTTTTTAGGACTAATCCAGAAGTAAAATGCTGACAAACTTGCCAAATACAGGTCTCTAGTTGGTGTCCCTAAAGAGAGACAGCTGAGAAGTACAAACTAAATGCCATATAGTATATGGAGCTGTCTGAGCACATTGCCTACTTCCCCCAATAATAACAAAGTAATACAAGGAGGGATGCCCTATATTTGTGATCAGTTCACTTTATTTGGGGAGTACCAGACTTTTAAAATCCCCCGCTCTGTAGAGGGCTTTAAATAGCAAGTGGTGAAGTAAACAAGTGTTGAAGGAGGGACTGTAAAGGGCGAGACGGGATAGGGTTGTTTTGAGTTACATAGCACTTCTAGAGAGATCAAAGTGCTTATTCCATGCACATTGATGTCGAGGGGCAGTATCTGCTTGCATGGGCGAGGTGTCCATACCTATAGATGTAGCGGGACAATATCTGCTTGGATGAGGGTGGACTTCATTTGCATAGATGTTGAGGTTCAGTATCTGCCTATATCGGAGGGAAGTATATGTGCACAGATGTGGAGGGCTGGTGTTTGCTTGGATGAGAGAGGACTTAATATGTATAGATGTTGACGCTCAGTAGCTGCCTGTATGGGAAGGAAGTATATGTGCACAGATTTGGAGAGCCAGTGTCTGCTTACATGGAAGTGCAGTCCTTATATACCAGATGTTGATGGCAAGCGTTTGCGTGCATGGGAGTGGAGGACTTGTGCATAGATGTTGAGGCCCAGTATCTCCTTGGTGGGATAGGACTCCATAAGAATAGATATTAAGGCCTAGTGTCCACTTGGACGGGAGGAAAGTCTAGGCTAGTCTTTGATGGGAGAGAAATCAGCATATATAGATTCTCAAGGCCAGTTTTTGCTTGGATTGAAGGGGAGTTCAAGGATCTAATTGTTCAGGAAGAATGTCGCCTTGGATGGGAGGGGAGTCATTGTGCATAGATATTGATTGCCAATAGATGCTTAGGGGCCTCCATGTCCCTTGGGACAACATTTTCGAACCTTAGGCTATCCTTGCATAAACTACTTTGATCTAGTACTTTAGTTCAATTGGCCTAATTAAAAATAACAACTGTATATATGTATGTATGTGTGTGCTATTTCTATAGCACGAACATAGCCAAAAGGCAGCAGAGGGCTGTACAGTCTCAAAGACAAGGCTAAACTCGAGTGTTAGGAGAGGCAGCAGGGTTATAGACAGTTAATGCATTGTGATGTTGTATTGTTAAAAAAGATGAATCTTCAACTCTTTCCTCAATTGGAGAAGCATTGGGTCAGTCCTGATGGATACAGAGATGTTGCTCCACATCCTGGGGGCAAAGATTGAAAAGGCCTGATGCTTTTTCTTTTCTTTTTCACACTTCTTAGTCTGCAGGCTGGCGGTGTCCTGGCTGTCGGTGTTCTGAGCACCCACTCACCCTCATGGTGAGGGGGTGCTGGTCATGAACACTTTGTAAATGATGCAGATAGTTTTGAAGATAGTGCGGACTAGCAAGGGGAGCCAATGGAGTTCTTTCAGGTGGGGGTGAGGTGATCAAAATTCCTCAGGTCTTGAATGGGACATGTTGCAGCATGTAGGTTGCCCTGAAGGGATGCCAATGAGGAGTCTGAGAAGCCAGGGAGCACTGCATTATCACAATCCAGATGTGAGAGTATTGGGGCTTGAACAACAGGTCTGAAGTCACTTTCTGGAAGAAAAGGTTTCACTTTTTTTAGAAGAGAAAGCTGGTGTCAGGCCATCTTTCATTTTTTTGCAATGTGTTCCTTGAGGGTGAAGCTGGTGTCCAGCGTGAATCCAAGTGACTTGGCACTGGTGAAAGGTGGGCTTCATGTCATTGAGCCAGGTTTCTACTGTTTCTTGTTTACTGTTCTTGGCAAACAGCAGGAATTCCCTCTTGGTTGGGTTAAGATTCAGGTAGGCTGACATCCAGGTCTGGATGATGTACACTAGTGTTTGCGATATTGGATGTCTGAAGCAGAGGAAACCTTCAAGAAGAGCTGTGTATTATCGGTACTTTGGTGAATCTTGATGCTTTCATCTTTTAGTAGTGGCATACTTGATCTCTGAAAGGGGAAAGTGGTGGGTCCATAGAACACTATGACCCACACCTTTCCCCTATCCCTTTGGACCACTATAAACCAGACCAATGAGAAAAACCTCACATGTGTGCTTATTTGGCGAAATTTAGCAGGAGTGACCAAAGGCAATTAATTGATTGATCAATACAAATGTATTAGTAAATAGCTATATATCTCCATGATTTTACATTGCATGCATTTTTTCAAAAGCAATTAACAAAATGCATCTACATACACAAACAAAAAACTTACAACATTTAACATAGACCAAACGTAACTCAACATAAAATTGATTAAATCTATGACAAACAGCCCTTCGACATACATTGTGTTACATATTGTAATCAAATGCCACATAAAAAAATCAAATAGACGGCATGTATCACAAGAATTGGCAGACAGGTGTCATGAAAGGTTAGTGCAATCTCAGTTCCAACACACTTTAGGAAAGAGGTGAGAGCTTAATCACATAGTGTCCATGACAAATAGAAGCAGCTAGTTTTTTAGAATACAATACTTTAGATCTATTTATATCAGTCTCCAAAAATAAAATGTATGGCATTGTTCCCCTATAAATCGGGTTGTCGACGTGTTTCGACCCTTATTGAGGAATGGGCCTCTCCAGGACAGGGAATTGGAGAACCCTGCTTGAGTCAATGGAAATTCAAGGGAACCGCCTCGAGTATGCTGCAACTGTGAGAGTAATGAACAAAGGGCAGGAGCAGTGAAGAGAATCCAAGTTGGCAAAACGTTTTCAATTGTTAGCCTGCAACCTTAAAGGCAGAACAATTTCGCTCACTTTCGGTCACAGCAAGCTGCAGCGCCTCATCCAGTAATGGTGTGCTGAGTACGCTCGCTTCCTGGGAACATCTTTGAGTAGAGCATCAATAATACTGCAACTCCCAGGAAACTGTAAGTTATTAAATAAAACTCCACACTGGAATGTGGAACTAATGTGTACGACAATGTGATTCACAAAATAACAGGGCTTATGACAGCAAAAGAGTGTTTTTAAATGGACAAAACCCCTTTTACAAGTCGAAAATGTATTTCATGGGTGAAAAAGAACCACATTTGGGAGCACTGTGAATGAATGGGCTATGTAATCAGTCACGGCCGGTGCAGGTAAGAACGGTGGTGCGTGGCGAGGGTGGGGGGGAGTCGACAGGCTATGGAATAGGGAAAATAAAAGAAAATAAATAAATAAAATCACGTACCTTGCGCTCGCACCATCGGCGATGCAAGATAGTGGCTTTCTTTTTTTTCCCTATTCCGTCGATTGCCGAGTTCCCCCCCTTTCCACCCACCCCACCCCACCCCACCACCCCACCGCTCTTACCTGCACCGGCCACGACTGTATGTAATCAATTTAACTGCTTTTAAGTAATTATATTGCCTGGGCCCCTGACAGTGCTCTTGAAAGCAAATTCCCTAGCAGGGAAGCCTGTGTGCAGCACCTGATGATGTAGAAGGCAGGTGCAATGCGAAAAGTCCCCTACGGGGAAGCTTGCCGGGGATGAGCAGTTTAGGTAACTTAATGCAATTAGTATTTAGGTAACTAGATTGTCTGACCCCTGACCCTGTTGGAAAGTATAAGTATTCCTCAGTGTGTGGACTGAGGGAATCTTGTGCTGTGGAGCATTCCACCTGTAATCTTAATCCAGGGCAGGAGAAAGCAAAACTAGCAGAAATGGGCTGAATTGCCCTAAATTTTGCATCCACTTACTGCAGATTTTTAAAAAATCGCCAACTCTTAATTGCAGACTATTGATCAGATAAAGACACCTTTTAGCGGCTTATATCTGATTCACAAAGGGAAAGTTATTCTTGCTGGACAACTTCCCCTTTGAGAACCGCTTTGAGAAACTTTGGCGAGAAACAGTTTTTGTAAAAGCAGCGCCTGTCCCTTTAATGCTCATGGGCTGCTTGTAAAAACATGACTGGGTAAAGAAATGCAAAGAGAATGGTCTGGCATTATTCATTGCAGGCTGCCATCTCTGCATTTGCAGCTATTGACGACGAGTTATAAATTCTGACCTGCCTAGCAAATATTAATTAGGGATCTCGTTTTGCGACCCCCAGTGAATGCACAATTTGTGATGTGACCTTTCACAAAACAGGTCCCATTGCAAACTCGTTCACAAAGCAGCTGTTTGCAAACTGCACATCTAGGTTTGCAAATGGTCCTTTGCACATCAGGTCTGTAGATTCCAGAGTGACTTGGAGAGATGTGATAGCCATAACTAAATGCAGAAAACTGCTAACTCTTTGGCAAGCACATTCATTTGCCTTGTTCGGCAGGTGTGACTCCAAATGCTCAGTTTACATTATTCTCAAAACATGTATGTCCCGGTCAGACAGTCTAAGGTCTCTGTACAGAGGTGCTTCACAGCTCCACCTTCCTGTGTTTAGACTGTGGGTCAGCTGCATTCCAGCAATATTCCTCTAACAGCTGGCATTACCGGCTCAGGTCTGCATGTTGTTCTGTTGCCCCTGCAGACACATCACACCACACTGCCTGCTCTGTGAACGCTTTTCTCACTTTCTCAACATCGAAAGAAGCTCCCAGCAGTTCTCGCACTTAGTCATTTGCTCCTAGTCTCTCCCTTTCACATCCAATGGAGTAGTTAGAGGAGGGGGCTATGCACGGGGGCAGGCTGACTCCACAGGACATTTTTGACCAGTTGAAGACCAATTCGTGAAAGTTCTCTAAAGTCAGGCTGGTTGTGCCTACAGGTGAGCCCTGAAGACCATCTGAGGGTCTCTGAGGCTCCAACAAGATTCTTTTGAGAGTTTGCAGGGAGTGTCTGTGGGAAGAGTGGGGTTCTCCAAGTGCCAGCTGAAGGAGTGCTAAAGACCAGCTGAAGGTCTCTTGGGGGAATGCTGAAGGTATCTGCAGGTATACCAAAGGTTTATGAGGGCCGGATCCAAGGGGCAGATTTACTGATATTTTATGCAACACAGGGCTGCAAGCAAAGTTTGGGCGTAGAGTTGTGTGAAAGGGAGATAGCAGAAATGCGCCGTATCATCTATGATATGGGGCATTTCTGCTGTCTCCTAGCGCTGTGGCACTGCGTGCTGTCTAGCACCAATGGAGGCACCCTTGCACCAAGGTGTAAGTTTGCCTGTGTTACAGACAGGATTGTTTTTGTGCAGGAAGGGATGCCTTCCTGCACAAAAACAACCCTTAAAAGTATGTTGCTCTTTCTATGCGTGCTGCAGTATGTAGCGCGCATAGAAAGAGGAAGTAACGAGGATAAATAAATACATTTCTCCTCGTTACGCCTGCGGTTCTGGTGTGAAGGGGGTCAAATTATATTAACCATCCTAGTTCTGATGGGCATATGGGTAGTCTGGGTGCCTGGCGGGCACAACTGAGAGGAATTGTGATATATGTAGTGCCTAATGGCATAGGTATAAGCACTACTCACAGTACTACATTTGTGCCTTTTGTTGCTACTGACACTTATTTATGGAGATCGTGCTCTTACCCTCGTTCCGCAGGCAGCAGTCCATTAGTCCTGTTCTTGATTTTACCTGTCCTGTCTAACCCTGCATGCATGTTGCGTGACTGCAACTTCTGCCATCACCACACCACACTGCCTAGGCCAGATTGGCTACACTTCACTCTGATATTTTTAGCAGTGGGCTGCAGACTAGGTGGCTACTTTCAGACCGGCATAGGCTACCATGTTCCCATGGACCCATTCTAGTCACAGAATACCGTAGTTTGGTACGTTTGAACATTTTTGCAAGGGGTGGTTTTGATTTTCAGTCAGACCCCTGCACACTGCTTACACTTATTTCCATATTAATCATTGTAGGAGGCTGGCTCAGTATATAGTGTTCACCTATGGTGAGGCACTGTGCACTGAGTCCAGGCAACCCTTAGTGGTAGTGTTTAGGTCCCTGATAACCAAAGCTTTCAAGGCGTAGCTGTGGAGAGCAGCTAAGGCTTATTCCGGAGGGTGTAAACCTGGTACATTTACCACATTGTCAGTCAGCAATCTTTCACACAAGGAAGAACCACACAAGTGTTTTAAAAAATACAGTAGTATTTATTATAACAACACTAATAACTAACTTGGTATATCTCCTACTCGGAGATATCAAATACACACAAGAAATACTTTAGAAACAGAGAAGTAGCATAGAAAAACACATGGTGCCCTATAGGGTGCCAAACCATATACTAAGAAAGTGTATAAGAGGTAAGTACCAAAACAAGGCTCTTACACAAGGATGGAGAAGCCCAGGGAAGAAAGAAAAAAATGTGAGAGGGACCCTTTACACGCCAAAGGGATAGGGTTCTGTATTCAACTAAAAAAATGTATGTATTCCCTCTGGCAAAACACCTTAATACACAATCGTATTCATCATACTTCCTTCCACTCATACACAGATGTAATCTCACAAGAATATATATATGTATATATATATATATATATATATATATATATATATATATATATATATACTATATATATTGCTGTATATATAGTTTGCCACTAAGAAAAAACCTATATGTAAACATCTTTTATTAAAAATATTGTTAATAATGTTCAACACAAATCATAGTGCCCATGCCCTAGTCCATTGGTTTGAAAACAAATTAATCTAACAATTACACAGTATTACAATATTATTACATCAATCGTATCAAAAACACATTAAAAAATAAAACAGAAAAAAGAGAGAAAGAGAGAGTATACATAAGAAGATACACTTTGTCATAAAAACAGTCAATGTGTGTAGAATTTCAATCAGAGTGGGCACACGATAAATTCCTGATTTGTCATCGATTGTGCCAACACGTGCCACAAATTAGGCTTTTAATGCTTCGACGTGTTTCGATGGTCTGCCATTAATTTACACCATCTTTTTCAAGACCACAGCAATAACTCTCGTTTTTTTCTTAAAATGAATGTTAGGCACCTGTTGTTGATATATTTAAAAAACAATTACTAAATATGCCCGTTATCCCTTCCATACTAGCTTAACAGTCATCTATAGTCCATA
Source organism: Calotriton arnoldi (assembly GCA_963921515.1). Classification (NCBI taxonomy): domain Eukaryota; kingdom Metazoa; phylum Chordata; class Amphibia; order Caudata; family Salamandridae; genus Calotriton; species Calotriton arnoldi. The sequence goes on from CAWUFW010021918.1 coordinate 53,274, forward strand.
AAACATATTGACAATGACATCATTATATACAATCAAAAGTAAAAACAATCAATAAAAACAGTAATATATCAATATTTGAAACCACTTTCATCATGCATTCATCTCGGTGTTCGAGTTATATGCGTTGTGGCACCACTATGTATCATACATCATATCTATTCCTGTGCATACATCCTGTTCCATTCTCATCTGCTGTGCTCATACCCAAAATTACACTTGCTACAGTTGTGCCACCACCGTGATCAAGTCTGCACCATCAGTGGTACCCGTATTTATTCCGGGACTCACCTAAAGGACTTCCCCATCAAATCTTGGTAAGTGCCCTTATCATTTATTTTACTTGCTTGCTCTCTATTGCATCAACTCATATGAGGTTTCCACTACCGCGGGTTGTCCCTCACAGTTGTACAATTTCTAAAGGGAGTACAAACAGAATTTTATGTAATCACTTTCCACCTTATTTTTTCCTATATACTCCCCTAATCCACCCATTACAATGTGCATTATCTTATTATTATTAATATTTTGGAATATGAGAAGGGTTTTCCTACCTCCCAGTCAGCTTCTTCCGTATAGGGGTTGTTTTCTTTTTTTTTTTCTATCCCCTTTATATACACGTCCAATGCTCTTGGCTATCTTTCAGGTCCGTGGCTACTCTATTATACCACAGTACTCTTGTATCTGTGAATCAATAAGGAGATGACCAGTCCATTATTACTATTACATACCATGTATGTATTAAAGACAACCGAACTAGATCCTAATGTGCATTTATATATCATTTATATCTAATGTGCATTTATATATAATTTATATCTAATTTTAAAACACTCATTAGGCAACCATTTGGAAAAAGTGGTGCATGTCCTGTCTGGACATACTAACAAATTCCCAAATGTTTGCACACGTGCTGGAGATTATTAATGCCGGCACGTTGAGAAAAGCAATCACCCCGGGCCAAAGCATAAATAAGCTGCCTTAATGGCTCATTGGTTGTCGCGTATCCCATTTGTTTATCTCACCTCTGTTTTTAATTTTTATATGGTGCTTCTCCACGTCCGTTCAATTTTTCCGTGTCTGTTACTCGACAACCCCTGCTGTTTCCTGATATTTGACCTTCGATGACGTAACAATATCATGTGAGATTACATATGTGTATGAGTGAAAGTGTGTTGAATACAATTGTGTATTAGGTGTTTTGTTAGAGGGAATACATAACATTTTTTAGAAGCCCAGGGGAAGCAAGGAACCCATGAAGGTGAGTGGCTAGGGACCCCAAGGCGCCCGGGTGCAGAGTAGTTACACCGGGTCAAATGTCCATAGAATAACACAGGGTAAGCCACAGTTGGTATTTTCTTGTTTCAGGACCCTTTCCAAAGGACCCCAAGGACACCAATTGGATCAAGGAAGGTTGGAGAGCCACCCCACCAGTGGATACCCAGGGAACCAGGATACTTATACCAGGGAGCCTGGGTGCATAGGGGCGAAGTGGTGTTGGAACCGCCCGTAGGAACCAATGGAGAATCTTGGAAGTCCGGCGGCTGCAGCGACTCATGGACCAGGACGGTGGAACCCAAACATGGATTCTGGACGAGAAGTACCTGAAAGCAGAGGGGACTGAGTCCAAACCACCCGGAGGTGTCCAGGAGGAGCAGGATCACAATGCCACCCCTTGTCAGAGGTACTTGCTGAAGCACAATGGTCTTGAGGAAGCAGCTGTGGAGCCCAGGTGACGATACAAGAGCATAGGAGCCATCCATGAGCTGTCCCACGATGGATGAGGAATTCAGGAAGGTCAGTGGCCGACAGGACGAACAAGAAGCCTTGGCAGTCGCAACAGCCGGGTTGAACAAAAAGATGCTTGTATGCAGACCATCAAGGTCTGTGGGACTAACCCAGCAAATATAAGTCAGGGCTGGCCCCCATCACACAGAAGAGCCAGCAGGAATCATTGGAGCCCCCTCGAGTACCCTCTGGCAGCAGGCACAGGTAGTCGCAGGGAAGCCTCAGCAACACAGAGGAGATGAAGGCCCACGATGTAGAGGATGCAGGCAGTATGTCGTTCTTGTAGCTGCGCAATGCTGGAGGCTGGGGCTTCTTGGAGCTTGAAGATCTTCCGTGAAGATAGCCAACAAGCCTTGGTAACAGCAAACAGATGCAGTCCACAGGGAGGCGGCTCAGGTCGGCTGGAGAGGGATTACAGTCACCCAAGTTGCAGGGAAGACTAGTCAGGCCTCTGGAGAACCAACAAACCACCACCTGTGCTGTCCTTCACTCCAAGGGAGATTCCTTCTGGCTTGGATGCAGGCAGAGTCCTTGCTGACTCGAAGGATGCACAGCCAGAGTTGCAGAAACTTGGAGAGCGTGGAGACTTCCCGCAGAGGGCAGTCTTGTCTTTAGTCCTGGCTCGAAGAAACAGCAGAATTCCATTGTCCACCAGCAGAAGAGTATTTAGACGATCCTAGGAAGACAGGCAGTCTGTCCTTGAGGATGTTGTTCGGACGAACCTAAGGACCCACCTTCAGGGGAGCCCTTAAGTATCCCAAAAAATGGGAAGGACCTCTTCTGCGGTGACCCACCTATCGGGGAGGGCAGGGATGCTACTCAGCTGACCTAGCCAGTCAAATGATCCCAGGGGCCAAGATTCAACATGGCAGAATCAAGTAGCCACCTGGAGGAGCTCTGGCACCTCCCTAGGGAGGAGCTGGACAGGGGGGTGGACACTACCCTGTCTTTTGTGTGGTTTCGCGCCAGAGCCAGGGGCTCCTGAACTGGGCAAAACTGGTTTATTCAAGGAGGGAACCAAATGTGCCCTTCAATACAGTCTGGTGGTACTCAGAAGGGCCCCTATCCTACATAATTCTAAAGGAGAGGTGGGCACACCTCTCCTTTACAGGAAATCTTTTGTTCGGCTTCCCCTGCCCGAGTTAAGCTCATCAGCAAAGGGGGCAGAAGACTGTCTAGCAAATGCAGCAGCATGAGCTGGCAGGCAGACCCTGTAAGGCTACACAGGTAGGTATTGGGGGTCCTCTAAGGAGCCCCCCAGTACATGGTATCATGCAACTAACACTGGAATCAGTGTAGTTGCATGATTCCAACATGTTTGATACAAAACATGACCAGGTTCGGGGCAGCCATTATGTAGTTGGACATCTCGACTTGCCAGTGTCCACTACATACCTTAAAAGGGCTGTCCCTCACTTACAAAGCCCAGAGAATGGAGTCTGGGGTTTTGTAAGGGTACTTCTGCTCATGCAGGGGTACCCACACACTTAGAACCATACACCCTGCCCTTGGACTGAAGGGCCTAACTTAGGGGGTCATTACGATGTCGGAACGTTCGCCACCGCCGAGCCGGCGGTGGCGACCGTTACGGCATCGTAACGAGTAATACCCCCCGCCATATTATGATGGCGGGGGTATCGCGGTGGACGCAAAGTGCGTCCGCTGCTTTTCCGCTGGTCGGCAATCGTTCCGATTGCCGGCCGGGCGGACTTGCCCCTAGCAGGCACCGCCATCCATATTAGGATGCTTGCAGTTAAAGGCCTCTCCATGGCGGCGATGCCGCCATGGAAAGGCTGGCGGGGATTTGCTTTGGGGGCCCGTTGCGGGCCCCCAGGGGGGTGGGGGGTGCACTTGGGGGGTCCATTCCCATGTACAAGGTGGCAGGCACCGCGCGGTGCCTGCCACGTTGTGCATGAAAATGCACAACATGTCATTTTGACATTGCGGCGGGTGCTGCTGTGAGCAGCATCCGCCGCAATGTTAAATTGCGGAATGCGACCGCCAGGGTGGCGGTCGCATCCTAATAAGGGCTGCGGGACCGCCGCATGTCTGGCAGCCGGTCCCGTTACCACTGGGATGTCGGGCGGACTAAAGTCCGCCCACCATCCTAATCGGCCCCTTAGGGATGACTTATAGGTTAAAAGTACAGTTACCGGGATATAAGGAGAACCTTCTATATAAAGTGAAAGGTGCAAGCACCATTTCATGCAGACTGTGATAGCAGCTCTGCAGACACAGTTTGCATGGACTCCCATGGGAGGGACAATACATGCTGCAGCCCATGGGAGACCCCTGGTATACCAATGTCCTGGGTACTTCAGTACCATATACTAGGGACTTACAGTGGTACTCCAGTATGCCAATTTCGGGGTGTCCAAAGTACTCAACATTACATTTAAAGGAGAGAGCACTGCCACTGGGGTCCTGGTTAGCAGGATCCCAGTTTACTCCAGTCAAAACATATTGACACCAGGCAAAAAGTGGGGGTATCTGTGCCAGAAAGATCCTACTTTCTTACAATCATCATGGTCATGCACAATGGCACCTGTGTGTGCACCACTGAAACCAGCCTGCCAGCAGGGGCGTAACACAGGCCCCCGCAGCCCCCGCGGTGCGGGGGGGCCCCCACGCTCCAGGGGCCCCTCCGCGGCCGCATAGCCAGCAACCACTTAGAGCCATTTCGACCCGGCGCGAGGCCTGCCCTCAGCAGTCTTTGCGTTACTGGCTGTGTCACTGTGGGGGGGATCATGGATAAACTTCACTTCATCAGATTCCTCGCTGCAGCGCCGCTGATGATAGCCTGACGTCATGACCCCATGATCCGAAGTAGTTAATGCCACAGCCAGTCAGGTGTCGACTCGAGGGGGACGTCACTCACATCCTGCTGCCGGAAAGCGGGAAGCTTTGAGGAAGGACCGGCGCGGCTCCACGCTAGCTGGTTTGCGAGCTGCGTCACATAACAGAAAGAAACCTGTTTGAAAGAGTTTCTCTCACATGAAGGGAAACCTCATAACTCTGACAGTATCGAACTGGAAAAGTTAATATCTGTTCAGAGAGCACTTACAGAGGTGGAGTCCTGACAGCGTGGGCGGGAATATGTACTCTGCAGTAGGAAGAGAGAGGCTCTGCTGAAGGGTGAAATGGCAAAGCTGCATATATACAGTAAGTGTGTGTTTTTAAAATTACATACATGGTTTATGTTTGCTCCAGAGTACTTGCTGTTCTTTAGTTTATTAACTATTGCAAGTAAGTGTTAACTTAACTATCTGAACTCGCAGCAGTAGCAGGCGGCGCACCGGACACCGGGGCTGCTCACTTAGTTATACTGGTGTCATATTTTTGAAATAATATTTGAAATAATAGTCAGCCTGGCTGACTGTGACCGCTATGTGTGCCTCACAGGCTCTCCTAAGGCTTCACCAGCAATCATGGTATCACACACGTGCAGACTGCGGCGGCCGGAGTCAGCTGAATAATTAATTTATGGCTTAGGCCTGAGGCAGCTTTATAGTCTGGGCCCAGGTCCCACATGGGACAGAGAGAGCGGCATGGAGTTTAGTGATGCTCCTCGCTTGGTTTAATAGTTGAGCTTTCTCTAAACAGCCGCAATGCCATCAGTTCACAGACTATGTATTCTCAGCAGAATGCGTCCTGACCGTCACTCGAGTCAGAACTTTTGCACTTGCCTGCATGTGTCTGGATCTGAAGGTGGGGTGTTGGATTCAGGGGTCTTTCGACACTTGCTGTTCTGTAGGCTTCAAACAGCAATACAGGGCTGACAGAATACCCGACTTCCGATCATGCTGCTTCTGTGCTGTTTACATGTTTTCACTTCTTGCCCATGGACAGAAAACGCATTTAAATCTTTGCCAGAAGTGTCATCTGGTGTATTTACACTTGGTGTGTAACTTATCACTCGCTGGATCACGCAGACACACTGTGTGACACTAGAGATATTTATGCCCCCAGGGCATCAGGGCAGGCTCTGGTGTTGCTCAGCCCACCATACCTCTGAGTGCCTCATGTGCACCCATCAATACCCCTTCTACATTGGTGGGACATGCTGCAGTAAAGATCTGTGTTTTCTACTAAACTGTTGCCTTGTTGTCAGTGGCACTTTTTGCACAGCTTCACTCCAGAGGTTCTACAGTCTAAACGCAGGTCCTTGCTCTTATTGGTGTTAATTCTTAGCCATGTGACCTGCTTTCTAGATGTCCATAGCTGACAAGGTTTTAGATTGCTATGTGTAACATTTTCATAATTTCATTTTAATTATGAGTCAGCCTCCGCAGGCGTTTGCAATAGTTTTAAGATCTTCTTAGAGTTTCTCATTGCACAAATGAGTCTAATTTCTGATATTTATATGTTTCCCTTGTCTTCATTGCTTGATTATTGCTCGCCGCAAGAAATTGTCACTCATAGTCATTGAAATGTCACTCATAATTACACTGAAATTATAAAAATGTCACACATAGCATCGTGGAACCATGGCAGCTATGCATTTGTGCGCACCCCGGCAGGACAGCAGGATTTATTATCCCAATTTTTTCTTCCCTTCTAGATGAGTTTTTTTAGTCCTACTCATAACACTCGTGCATCGGTCTCCCCTTTTTGTCCGTTTCTGCTGAGCTCGCATTTGAAGATAATTGTGTTTTATTTCTATATATACCGGCAGTCTTCGCTTTGTCATCAGCAAGTGAAACTCATTTAAATACACCCAGATGCAGCACAACATTTGGGGAGTTACAAGCGCCACCTGTTTAATCCAGAATCATGGTTTGGCCCAAGAGCGCACAGCCACCATACGCGTGTACGTGTTCACGTAGCCTCCGCATACGCAGCGATGACTGTTGAGCGTTAGTGCTACCCGTGTTTTGCCGCGCCTCTGGGGACCCTCTTCACAAGTTACATCAAGTAGTTTGCACACTAGACTAGAATAACTGCAAAGAAGGGGAACATGACAAACTCGTGACCACCAAGTCCGTGTATTTTTTCGTGATATATAAAACAAGGCAGGTCACCAGTAGTATAGTGTCAGGTTATATTTGTTACCAGCTTCATTGTTTTGCACTGCCTTTGCTAAGCTCTATAACCCGCATAACGAGGATGGCAAGGATGCTGATGGGGTATTCTGCTCCCAAATAAAATTATTATTATTGCAAATAATTATTTGTAATTTTGGGAAATACTTTTATTTTGACATTGACCTTGCATGGTCTTTGAAAAATGGGGATTTACTTCAGGAATTGCTATTACCTCCTCACACACATTTGTGTGGCAATTCTCCATTTTCATCCGATCTCTCACCCAGAGATTAAACCACGTTTAGCGCGTTAAAACGCTGGAGGATGGGTAAACACCAACAGGAGATTATTCTGTGGAAGTTGGAATCCACATTCAGCCGGTAACTTGTGATGGCTGAATCCTGATTACCACAGCAGAGAAAAACAGGAGCGTCTTTTACCCCTCCATGCACTGACTCAGACATCAATACAGGCACAGCGGCCCCAGCTCTGCCGCACTCCAAGCTCTCACCCATCCAGCACCTCTCTGGCGCTGCAGCACTCCGTGCTCTCACCCACCCAGCTTCTCTCTGGACCTCTGGTGCTGCAGCTCTCCGAGCCCTCGACACGAGGCGGCACTGGTCTGACTGACGCTATAGCACCCCTAGCTCTCACCCCGGCTGTTAACTCTTCACCGCTGGAGCAACCTACCAGACCCAAAACCGGGCCCTCAACATCTCTAGTGCTGTAGCACCCCTGATCAACACCCACCCAGGCCGGCACCTCTTGCACTGCTGCATCCTGACATCACAACCGGGCCAGCACTTCTCTAGCACTGCAGCCCTTCTAGAAATCATCTTGTGTGACACCTCCCTGGCACTGCAGCACTCTGAACTTTCACCTAAGCCAGCACCTCCCTATATCACTATAGCAACCCTAATCATCACCTTATCCGGGTCCTCTCTAGCACTGCAGTACCCCAAACCCTCACCCAGGTCGGCACTTCTCAGGCACTGCAGCACCCAAACCCCTCACCTAAGCCTGCACCGCTCTACACAGCCTCAGCAATCTGAGGTCCCACCTAATCCAGCACAGCAGAATCTCTCTAGTATTGAAAAAGCCATGGTCACCATCAAGGGTGGCACCTCTCTGGCACTGCAGTATCCTGAGCTCTCGCCATCTAGCACCCCTCTAGTGCCCCAGCACCTCTGGCTACTGCCGCCCTCGGCTATTACCTGTCTGGTACTGCAGTATCCTGAGATCTCGCCCAGACCAGCACCTTCGCACACTGCTGCGCCTTCACACACCACCCAACACAGCCCCTTCTTGCAGCAGGGTACCCTGACATAACCCAGCCTGCCCAGAATGAATCTTACAATAAAACAACCCCCACCGGTAAAAAAAAGTGACATAATGGGGAGCCACGGCCAACTGCCAATTATGTCAAGGGAGCCACGGGTCGAAAAAGTTTGGGAACCACTGACTTAGAACTATACACATCCATCTAAGATGGGAGTTACGTAATTTACGTAACGCTCTCCGTAGTTGCACGCGCAGCCTCATCATAAATGCAAAATCTTCACCCTTAGGGTGGAGCATAGGGTGGGGCCGGTCATTCTCATGCGCATGCCACTTTGCGCAATTAAAAGTGCGCGTGAGATGAGGAGGCGGCTGTGAGGGACCGACGGGGACTTGCACGGTGGGGGAAACAGTTTCAAAGTGAGTACGAAAAATATTATTTCACAAGGTTTGTGAATAAAGCTGTAAGTTTCCTCTGGGTGTTTGTATCCTGCAGGCCCAAGGTTAGGACTTGAGACAGCTTGCTGGACTTTGGCAAGTGCCAAGCTTATCTCATGAAGGCATCCATGCGCTGAGGCCCGCACTTCTCATGGCCTCACTGCGGCGCTGCGGGAGTTGGGTGGTAGTCATCCCTCCTCCTGCGGGACTTTAAAGCAAAACATAAGAAACAAATGTTGTTTAAAGCGTCGGCGATCTGACTGTGCGCGCTTTAAAAGCATGTGTTTAACCGCACAGGAGGCAAGAAATGCAGTATTAGCAGGTGGAGCAGATCACTGCTGCACCGTCCTCTGCAGCACGGGCAGGCCCACACCCCGGCCACCCCCGAAAGCCTCTTCAGTGAGGACTCTGCCTGGTGATGCAGCGCAGCGCCGACGGGCTTCAGAGCGCCCTACTCTCCCCCTGACTACAGCCAGCAGGCCTAACTGTAGCATGCGGGCTTCTGTAAGGAGGGGACACAACACCACCAGGCCACCCCAGTTCCCAGTCAACACATGCACCTGGGGGATGCTGAGAGGGTGGGGGGCTTGCTGTAGTCACAGCAGAAGCTGCCCTGCTCCCCAGCATCAGAACGAGCCCCCACCTTCCCAGCCTCTCTGGAAAATGCCCAGTGCCCAATAGGGCCAGTAAGGGTCTGAAAACAGTTTAAAAAATTGAAAACTGATTGCATTTTCGTTTTTTCCGTGACAAACCGTGAGTGATCTAGACTGCAGCCCCCGATCTGCGGGTACGTTTCAAGGCACTCGAAAGCCAGGGTTGGTCCACTGATAAACTCTGACAAGGTAACAGACCAGGTCACCCTCAGCAAAGAGCTGTCAGCCAAAAGGACCACCACTGTGGGTAACGACCAGAAGCAGTACGTCATTTAGTGCAGCAAAGGTCCTTGGGCTGGCCCTGCTCACCAGCTTCATCCTTTGACACCTGAAAGCGCTAAACTAACCTTCCATGTGCGTCTCACCACAATTGGCTGAACCAGGTGAGATTAAAAATGGAAGGTTTTACCTGACCGCCCGAAAAGGCAATTTATTCCACCAGCAGTAGCAGATAGCTCAAGCAGATAGTCTCCCTCCTGTCAATGATCTAGTGATGCCCTGTTGGGTAGGGTACCCTGTACGCTCCTCCCAAAGCTATGGCTGTAATGTGTGCCTGCCTGGTCGCATCACAGAAATAATGTGAAAGGGTTCTAAAGCTAGAGAGATGAGTATTGAAACTTGCCTAGGTTCTGTTGGGGCAGGTTCCTCCCTTTCACTCAGGTGGATCTTGGCAGCATGTTGGCCTGTTATGCTCACATGTAAATAAAATACTCCTCCATGGCATCACATGCAATGCACCTTAATGGTACCTTTTTGGTACAGTGCGCTTTAATGGTAATCTCTTGCATGTATATAATCAGGCATGTCAGGAGCTACTGCGGGACCTGGGACAATAAAAATAATACATATTTGTAAAGCACAAACATATCACCTCCTTAAGGGTTTCAAGGCACTGGGGGCCATCGGGGAGATTAGGTTTGCTAATGCCCAGAGTCACATGATGCTGAGCTGGCGCCGGTGATCCCCTTGCTCCGGAGTCCGCCGCTCTGGCCGCTGCGCCACACCTCTCCCTGGAATGGGGCCCCGGTGGCATGAAGATCTGTTTCAATCTTTAAAACAAAATGTTCTGCAGGGAAAGATAAAGCACAACAGATCTAGCACCGGGTGCCATCCTGTGGTGTTACACATGGCGCCATCCTGTGGTGTTACACATGGCGCCATCCTGTGGTGATAGACATGGCGCCATCCTTTGGTGATAGACATGGCGCCATCCTGTGGTGTTACACATGGCGCCATCCTGTAATGATAGACATGGCGCCATCCTGTGGTGTTAGACATGTTAGCGCCCTCGACATTAAATAGGGCAGGCTAGCTTTAAACTTTATAATTAATTGTTGCAAAAGATCATGGGGCCCTAAATTGTGGCCTAATGGATGAGGATCCCTACAGCCCCCTTATGGATGGCCTGGTATATATGTATGTATTTGCTGTTTGCATAGTACTAACCTAGCTGAAAGGCAACGGAGGTTTGTTCAGAAAGTTTTATTTATTATATTATTATGATATTAACAATAAAATGTCCATAAAGCCATCACGTACATTTTAAGATAAATGTAATATTATCTCTCGTTACAAATGATCAGATCTCTCTAAATTATATTAAAAACTAAATCTAATTTGAAAGAGGTACTTATTCTGGATAGCAGCTTTGCTATATTCTCGCAGCCTGAGATAAAAATCGACCCCGAAGAAGAAAAGCCTATAAAAGGATTTTCCAAGATACATAAAAGAAATCAATGCGAGTGTACAAATGCTAAATGCTAATTTTAGGTACAAATATAAGACATATCGGTGCCTAAATGTCACCTAAAAGGGATAGAAAAATAGAAGTGTATTTCTAGTTCTTAATATGAACTGATGGGGCCCACAGGTATTAATTTTTGGGGACCAGCACTTATTTTTCTCCATCAGTCTTTGATCCAGAGCAAAAGAGAGAAAAACACAAAAGGGGGAAAGAAGGAGAAAGAAAAAACCAGTGACAAAAAAGAAAGCAGATACGGAAAAAGAACCTGAAAGAGTGAGATACATGGGCAGGGAGTTTCTGGGGTGAATGAAAGAGGCATGGGGTTGGAATCAAGATTATAAAGCACTGGAATTCACCCCCCCCAACAAGGGACTTAATGCAGGCCCCTGCAGCACAGGGTGGCCCCAAAGCCTTGAAGGGCCCATCCAGTGGCGTAACATAGGACCCCGCAGCCGTCGCTGTGAGGGGGCCTCCCTCAGCACAGTACCCCGGCCAGAGAGCTCCTGATTGAGTTCGGAGGGGGCCCCTCCACGGACCTTGCAGGGGGGCCCCCTCAAGTTTCGTTATGCCACTGACTGCCAGTATGCCTCAGATAGCCTGTCATGTCTGGCTCCTGCCTGGGTCTAGCCCGGGCTGCCGTGACCTGCCCGTAGGAGTGGTCTGTGACCCCCAGCTCATGCATGCTTTAGCACACTACTGCCAACATGTGACCACAGCTGCCGGCCCGTCCTATATCTGGTAGGTGATCCCCAGCCCAGCGAAGAGTGAAGACTGGTTTGAACTCGAACTGTCCTACTGATAGCCATTGACCAGTCTCAGCCTGCTGCACCCAGAAGTCTCTCCACAGCAGCAGTAGTGGTGGGCCAGTGGACTGCTGCTGCTGCATAGAAATGTGATTGACAGTTTTCCCTTCTCTGCCCGACCAGAGCATTCCTTATCACTGCGACTTTAGAGGCATTTACAATTTTTTCATGCAACGAGGTGCAGCAAGGGAAGTTGCTGCACTGCACTGCGCGGCGTGAAAGTGAGGGAGCAGAAGTGCTCCCTATTTACAAAGATATGTAGCATTTCTGTTCTTTCCTTGCACTGGACCACTGTGTGCTGCCAGCACCAACTTAGGCACCATTGCACCATGGTGAAAGGGTGCCTGCGTTACAGGCAGGATTGTTTTTGTGCAGAAAGGGATACCTTTCTGCACAAAAGCAATTGTTAGGGACATATTCCTCTTTCTATGTGTGCTGCAGAATGCAGCACATATGGAAAGAGGAAGTAACACGGAGAAATAGATATATTTCTCCTTTTTATGCCTTTTTTGGATAGGTGCACCATTTTGGTGCAAACCCAAGTTTACAAGTCTTTGTAAATCTATGTTTGTGTCAAAATACATGGGTGGGTGCATGGAAACACCCATGCTCCACCCATGTAACACCTACCCGATGCAAAGTAGCACAAGGCATCGCTATGTGCAGCTGTTAATCTTATCCATGGTGCTCCTACCACCAGAGCTATTATTTACTCGTGCTAACTTACAGAATAGGCATGCATTGGGCATTCAATTTGTTTGTCTGCCCATTATTTATTTTAACAAAACCCTTTGGGGGCGTGGCCAAGATGGCGGACTGGTAAGACATCTTGATCGCGTCTCTTCGTCCCTGTCGTCAATCCAGCCGCTTGTTAGCCCAAAAATACCTCTGTAGGAATGGAGAATCACACCAGTGGCGTTGGCGATCCCGATCCTGGTGCCAGTGAGCGAGACGGCCGTCTCGGAGAAGAGCGAGACGAACGCCCACAGCAGACCGAGGTGAATCCCTGGAGCGGAGGTGGAGCGGCTCACGGCCTGGAGTGAGGAATCACATCGGAGGTGTCAGCGAATCCGGACCTGGCACCAGCGAATGGAGCAGCTGGCGAGCAGAGCAGATGTCCCAGAAGGGAGAGATGCGATCATCCACGGCAGGCTGAAGCGAGTGATCGGAGCGGTGGAAGAGAGGACCTCGGTCTAGAACAGAGAAACGCACCGTAGACCTGGTGACGGTGAGCAGGGCAGCCGGTGAACAGAGCAGCCACCCCAGGGGGGAGTGAGAGGGACACCCGCAGGGGGCGTGCGGCAGCGGCAACACCAAGGCAAGCCCTGAAAGACCGAGTGATTTGGCCCAGGCCCTTTTACCCAGAGCGACTGGAGACAGGGAGGGGCCGTCTCTAACACACGGAGCCACCGTGGACCACAAGGGGCGTAGGTTAATAAGGCACTTGAAACCTGCGAGGAGCGGCCTGTATTTACCCAAGCAGGCTTGATGCGGTGGCTGGACCACAACCCCACAGGTTGGCAGTGGCTGAGAGTGGATGGTCCTTCCACCTATTTCGATTTCTGGCCCCCTAGATGACTGTGCTGCAATGAGGAGGCCGGGCCCATAAAGTGTGAATTGCATATGCCTGGATAGGGCTATAGATAAGGCCACACTTCCAGGGACCCTGACCCCGGCACCTAAGCTCCGATCCTGCCAGCAGTTTGTGACATGAGAGAAGCGAGAGACGTGGAGAGACCCATTTGCCCCCCCAGGCGGCCTCGAACCATCAAGAAGCCACAAAGACGCTAGTAGCAGCAGATCGTATACGCCGCAAATTGAGCCCGGATACGGGAAATCCTCAAAAGTGTTGCCCTTGACGAACTTATCCCAGAGTGCGGAAGGTCGAGGAGACCAAGAGCCAACAGACCCGCTCAGAGAAGCTTTGCATCGAGGTCCCCAAGGATAGAGGCCGGAAAAGGACGACCGTAACCAGTTACGAAGCAAGCCGGTCTGAGCCCTCTCCCACTAAGGTCTAGAGGAGGGATCCTTCCTTCAAGACACTTTTGAACCAGTGCCTATCACAAGTGAGAGCCACCACACTACTTTAGCGCAAAGGGAGGTACCCGTTTCTGCGATGGACCGAGACCCCGGGCACAGCTGGGACCCACGAGTAGTCTGCCATCACCACCGGCCCCTGCGGGCAAGAGGCTCGAGTACCGGTTGCTGCCGAGCCCGTGGTCTCTTGGATGCGCCCGGAGTGCGCGCACTCTACACCGATCACACTGCAAGTGACGGGAGGCGGTGTAGACGCGATTGTCCTACAGGTGCTTCCCTGCAACAAAATAGCAGACTAGCTCACACTATCTGCCTCTGCCCGCTCCAATAAAGATTGCCCGATCAAGGACATGCTTACAGAATTCACAAGCACAGCAGCTGGAGATCGGGTCAACCCCCAGGAAGTATACCGGCTCCGGCTGAGGCTGTACTTGACGAGCCAGTGACCAGAGCTTTTCTGGAATCCTTGTTCTCCTCCCTCAGAGATGACCTACAGGAAATCAAGCGAGACCTGTTGCAGGATATCAGAGAAGTCCGAAGGGACATGGACTCACTGGGAGATCATGTTGTAACACTAGAGGAACGTGGAGACAGCTATGAAGAGGGGATGCACACCCTACAGCAGGAGGTCCTCAGACTCCGAGAGCAGCACCTGGATCTTCAGGTTCACACCAAAGACCTCGAAAACAGGTCCAGACGCAACAACATACGCATACGGGGAGTGGCATCTAAGGCTGAAGGAGAAGGCATGTTCGCCTATGTAGGAGGCCTCTTTTGCCATATCCTTGGAACAACCCCCGAGACTGTTATCAAAATAGATCGCGCCCATCGAGTTGGGAGAGTACGCCCAGAAGGAGCTCCACTGGCGGACATTTTGGTGTGCCTCCATGATTTCCCCGTGAAAGAGGACATACTTCGTAAGGCGAGTGAGAAGCATCCCCTTAACTTTCAAGGCCAGGCACCTATGTTATTTCAAGATCTAGCAGAAATTACATTGCAAAGACGTTGCAAGTTCAGGCCGTCACACAGAACCTACAAGAAAAGGGAGTGGCCTACTCCTGGTGCCACCCTTTCCGTATTATATTCCGCCTAGAAGCAAGCTTCACTAACTATGTTCCCTGACCGAAACCTGCCAAATCCTTGGCATTGGCCCAAACATGAGGATCAGCCATCAGCATCCTCTCCTGCCCACACAATGTCCCGCAGAAATCAGGGCAGGAATCACGGGAAGAGGAGAGGTCCGACATGCCCAGACCTGGCCGAGATAGCAGAGAGGCAACAGGCGGCACTCCCCTCTATCCAAGAGGTTCTGGCCAAAACGGGTGACTCATAAGGTTCCTGCAGAGATGAGTATCTGATAAGCTCATGGCCTGGGAGGGGCGGCGGGATCAGGGGCCACACTTTGGACCCCTTATCTGGATCTTCAGACCTGGAAGACTGAAGTCTGACTCAGGAACTAATGCTACGAACATTATATTCTTTGGTTTACACATTGTTAGGGAATTTATGTTTTGGGGACTATATTTAGGTTCACCATGGTAGCACTTCACACTTCATACGATACTCAAAAGACCGGTTCGCTTTTCCGTAACGCACATGCCCATACGAACACCATTCACCCCCTACTTACAACGTGATGCCTGACAACACCCTCAAAATATTAACCCTAAATGTAAAAGGCCTTAACAACCCAGTCAAACGCAAAGCAATTTTAATCTACCTTGAGAACTCCGGGGCAGATTTATGCTTACTCCAAGAAACACACCTCCTATCCAGGGACTGCCACTGTCTCCGGTCACAGGCCTTTCCACAACAATTCTTTTCCTCCGCTCCCCCCAAAACAGTGGGTGTAGCTATACTAATAGCACGCTCTTTCAAGGGGACAATTGGACGTAAGGAGACAGAGTTGAGAGGCAGATTACTCACACCAGATCACATTGGGGAAAATGACTTTCATAATTAGATCACTATACGCTCCTAACGATGGCCAAGAACCTTTTTTACTTAAGGCACTAACAGAGGCACTTTCCATAGAAGACATTGAGGTTTTACTTGTGGGAGACCTTAATCTAGTTTTCAACACAGATCCTGATAGATCGACACAGCGACATGGACAGACCAGGACACTCTTGAAGAGCGGGCATAAGTGGGTTAGAGATTTGGGGCTTTGTGATATATGGAGGGATTCCTATCCGGAAGAACGTGTATACACCTTTTACTGTCTTGCTCACAAGACATATGCAAGACTAGATTATTTCCTGGGTATGAGGACCATCCATAGCTTAACCACAGAGACAAACATTCTCCCAACAGTACTCTCCGATCACTCAGCGGTAACACTGTCGTTATTTGTAACCCCATCACAGACCCCCCACAGGCATGGCACCTGTGCGAAACGATGCTGCAGCATCCCGCAGTGATATCCCAAATTCAAACAGCTATCTTGAATTAAATAGCACTTAACGACACTCCTGAAGTATCTACAGCGACGCTGTGGGAGGTGCTAAAGGCAGTCATAAGGGGGGAGTTCATCTCTATCTTAGCTGCTGACAACGCTCTACGAAGAGAAAAGAGAGACAATCTCTCCACCCAGGTTAAGGAACTAGAACGCATTCACCACTGTACCGGTGCACCACGAGTATGGCACCAGTTAACTGCATTGCACGCTCAGCTAGCCGGCCTAGACCTTAACCGGGCCGAATACCTGGCACTCAGCCTATGAAATTCCTATTATGTTTGGGGAGATAAGTGTGGCCGACTCCTAGCCAATAAATTACGCATGAAACTTGAGGTGATGGGAATCTCCTCGCTACAATCCTGAGAGAACGGGATTATCACTGACGACAGAGACATAGGAAACTCCTTCAAGGAGTTCTATGCAAAACTATACACGAGACAAGATCTGGACACCTTAGACAGCACTGCCTACCTCCAGGGAGCGAATACCTCTTGTCTCAGGAGCAGGCAGAGGCGCTGGAGGACGATATACGACCTGAAGAGGTAATCTCCGCCATCTCTTGTTTAAAACCTTCCAAATCTCCGAGACTGGATGGATATCCCTACATCTTTTATAAAACATTCAGGGAAAGCCCTAGCCCCTATAGTGACAAGACTCTTTAACTCTTCACACAACCTGGTGCAATACCTGCATCGATGTTAGCCGCTTCTATTGCGATAGTTCCCAAGCCAGGAAAGGATAAACAGCAGTGCAGTTCCTATCAACCTATCTCTTTGCTCAACATTGACTTTAAATTATTTACTGGCATTTTAGAACATAGGTTGGGTCCGCTTTTGCCCGCAATCATAGATCTAGACCAAGCCGGGTTTATCCCACACAGACAAACAGGAGATAATACCAAGCGCATTCTACACATTATTGAATAAAACCACACGGACCCCAAGTGAGATTATGTTATTAGCCATAGATGCCGAAAAGGCCTTTGATAGGGTACATTGGCCTTTACTAGACCAGGTTATAACAAACTTTGGCATAGGCGAAAAATTTAAGGCACAAATTATGAACTGCTATCACCTCCCCATGGCATCAGTGGGGGTGAATGGCCACATCTCAGACTCCTTCGAAATAGGTAGAGGTACAAGACAAGGTTGCCCGCTGTCCCCCCTCTTATTTGCTCTATGCATGGAGCCCTTAGCCCAGCGAGTAAGAGACGACCCTCGAATCACTGCTGCATTCTTTGTGGGAGAGCATCACAAATTAAGCCTCTATGCAGATGATATACATCTAACCTTGGATAATCCCGCCCTCACCTTACCAATACTTTTAGAGAAACTGGAGGCATATGACCGGGCTTCAGGTTTTCGAATTGATGTGAAAAAATCTCAGGCGCGAGGCCTCTCGATACCCCAAGAGCTAGCGACGAGTCTACAAACAAAATATCCTATACAATGGCAATACACTGCGCCTCCCTATTTGGGAATTAAACTGGCGCCAACACTTCAACAAACTTCAACAATAAACTACCAAATCCTCTTACGGCAGGTCAGAAACGAGATGACTAACTGGAAATACCATCAGATTTCTTGGTTAGGCTGAATTGCTGCGGTCAAAATGACTATACTCCCCAAGATACTCTATCTATTCCAAACTCTACCTCTCGCCCCTCCCAAAAGAATGCTTGCCAAGTTACGGGCAGAAATCTCTCAATTCATATGGTCCGGCACGAAAACCGCACATGCGAAAAGAGCTGGGTTACACCTCACCCAAAGATGGAGGTTTGGGCATCCCTGATCTCCATATGTATTACGAGGTGGCACAGATATGGTACTTAGTGGAATGGAACCGACCCGAATCATATAAACACTGGCGTTTCCAGGACAAAGCAGTGGCAGGTACTTCTCTATGGAAGGTTCCTTCCTTAAGAAACCCAATAGACCAAGGATCCTCTACCTTTTTCCTATTACGCCAGTGAGTATGGAGACGTGGGACCAAACAAATATCAATTGTGGTCTCACCTCTTTCCCTTCACCACTGACCGCTCTATTCGATGATTCTGACTTAACCCCGGGGCTGGACCCCAGGGCTTTTACGGAATGGAGACGATCGGATTGTCGGGCTATGGGGCATATGATAGATGAGGCTGGGGTGATTCCCTTCCAGCAATTGAGCGAAACTTTACCCTCCCTGAATCAGAAAGACTAAATTATCTACAACTTCACCTCTGGCTATCGCACCCTAGTAACAAACTCTACAGACCCCTTATGGCATATGAGTATTGGCTGGTCTCTCGCACCGCACATAAACGTCTCATTTCCGAGATCTATGCATTTCTAATTCAGAGTCACAAGCACACATATAAAGCCGGCTAACACAGGTGGGAGAGGGAACTGGGGCAGCAGTTAGGTGAGAAACAATGGAGTAATATACACTACAGGGCACGACACACCGCCAGCAACACCTCCCTCACCGAAAAGTTTGACAAAGTCACTACATATTGGTGCCTCACACCATCTAGGTGGCATAAAATGTATCCAAACCATAGTGATAGGTGCTGGAGGAATTGCGGAAACCAGGGGACTTTCGTGCATTTATTATTGGACTGCCCCGACTCCAGCCATACTGGACCCAAATACTTGATGAGATAGCAACTCACCTTGAGACACAAATACCTAGATTCCTTGCCTACGTCCTGTTAGGCCGGGCAGACAGATAGGCCTTGCGCTAGGGGCAGCGACGCAGAACATTTTAACACACTGAGGCACACCACAAATTACCTACCCACATAAGATGACTACATGAACTATGGACCATTTTGGGCATGGAGAAAATATCTTTGACACAAATTATGGTAAGGACTTCGAGAAGCTGTGGCGCCCCTATCTATCCCTTCTAACACAAGATTTTAGAGAAATGACCTGCCCGAAAATACCTACGACTTCTTAGTCTACCAGAAGCGAACTCCAACACATGAGTGACTATGAATACATATAATGTGAACCAGTTATTCTTAAACCTGACAGCAATGTTGAACCGAATTTTGGGGGTGGGATGTGGGTGGGAATGTTTTCTTCTTTTCTATTTTTGTTGAGATGTTTCTCTCACTCTCCCTTTTTCCTTAAACTTTTGAATAATGCGAAATATCCTAGCTACTGGGGTCGATTCCGATCTGGGCCGGAAGCGCACCTAACAGTATTCGTCCGGAAAAAAACCCAGCCGAGTGCGTGTTTCCCGACCGATTCGAACACTCGTCCGAACGAACAAGTACGATGCGCATAACAACCCAGATTCCGAGCGAGCCGTACTTACCCAATCCAGCTCCTGTTCCCCGCCCGAGCCGGATCCGTAAACGCCGAATCGAGTCGTACAGAAGCAAATACACAGCACCTTCCGGCCGGACGAGTACGATGCGCACTCCGTACGCGCCGAACCCGTCGCTACGTCCGGCACGTTTGAGCATCCGGGCGAGTCGTACATAAGCTCCGTTTCGCGCCACAAGACGATCCACGGCTACGAGACGAACAAGCCTGCTACGAGTACGAGTCGAAGACACGAGAAACACGAACGAGACGACCCAAGCATGAATCCCATTGCGCAGGTCCTACCTATACTCTACATCTATTACCGGGACCGGCACGGACGCGTACGGCGCAGACGGTAAGTCAAACACCAACAACACAAACAAACGACACGTACCCGAAATATGTCACACACACATAGGGATGCACAAATGACGTACACTAGCAACAGCAGAACCATAGGGGTGGGATGGCCATCACCAATGCCATACACACCCATAGGGGGATGGATGCCTACCACTAACACCACCCTACCACCACCCCTACTCAGGGGGGGCTGGATGCCTGCCACTACCACCACCCCTACTCAGGGGGGGCTGGATGCCTGCCACTACCACCACCCCTACTCAGGGGGTCTGGATGCCTGTCACTAGTACCATCCCCACACTTAGGGGGATGGATGCCTACCACTACCACCACCCCTACTCATGGGGGCCTGGATGCCTGTCACTACTACCATCCCCACCCTTAGGGGGATGGATGCCTACCACTACCACCACCCCTACTCAGGGGGCCTGGATGCCTACCACTACCACCACCCCTACTCAGGGGGGCTGGATGCCTGCCACTACCACCACCCCTACTCAGGGGGCTGGATGCCTGCCACTACCACCACCCCTACTCAGGGGGGCTGGATGCCTGCCACTACCACCACCCCTACTCAGGGGGGCTGGATGCCTGCCACTACCACCACCCCTACTCAGGGGGGGCTGGATGCCTGCCACTACCACCACCCCTACTCATGGGGTCCTGGATGCCTGTCACTACTACCATCCCCACCCTTAGGGGGATGGATGCCTACCACTACCACCACCCCTACTCAGGGGGGCCTGGATGCCTACCACTACCACCACCCCTACTCATGGGGGCCTGGATGCCTGTCACTACTACCATCCCCACTCATAGGGGGATGGATGCCTACCACTACCTCCACCCCTACTCATAGGACGGGTAAAGCATGACACAACCAGCATACTCCCACATAAGGAATGTCTGAAAATTACATCCCCCCAACACCATGACAAGCGTGTGTAGTCTGTGTCAAATGCCTACAACACTGAACATGACATTGAACATACAATGTGA
The DNA here is from genome assembly GCA_963921515.1 of Calotriton arnoldi. Taxonomy (NCBI): domain Eukaryota; kingdom Metazoa; phylum Chordata; class Amphibia; order Caudata; family Salamandridae; genus Calotriton; species Calotriton arnoldi. Next base: position 74,155 of record CAWUFW010021918.1, read on the forward strand.
CCCCCTAGCACATGTGTCACACATAAATGTGTGTGGCCTCCACAATGCAAGCCGACCATGGCCACTGTGGCAATGGGGTCGAACACCCCATCACCACAGCGACCAAAAGGTAAGTGTGGGGTCCATAGCTGATGCACATTTTGAACAGTGTGGCAATGGGGCCTAAAGCCCCATCACCACAGTGACCAAAAGGTGAGTGTGGGTCAATAGCTGATGCACATGTTGAACAGTGTGACAATGGGGCCCAAAGCCCCATCACCACAGTGACCAAAAGGTGAGTGTGGGGTCCATAGCTGATGCACATTTTGAACAGTGTGGCAATGGGGCCCAAAGCCACATCACCACAGTGACCAAAAGGTAAGTGTGTGGTCCATAGCTGATGCACATTTTGAACAGTGTGGCAATGGGGCCGAAAGCCCCATCACCACAGTGACCAAAAGGTGAGTGTGGGGTCCATAGCTGATGCACATGTTGAACAGTGTGGCAATGGGGCCCAAAGCCCCATCACCACAGTGACCAAAAGGTGAGTGTGGGGTCCATAGCTGATGCACATTTTGAACAGAGTGGCAATGGGGCCCAAAGCCCCATCACCACAGTGACCAAAAGGTAAGTGTGGGGTCCATAGCTGATGCACCTTTTGAACAGTGTGGCAATGGGGCCCAAAGCCCCATCACCACAGTGACCAAAAGGTAAGTGTGGGGTCCATAGCTGATGCACATGTTGAAGAGTGTGGCAATGGGGCCCAAAGCCCCATCACCACAGTGACCAAAAGGTAAGTGTGGGGTCCATAGCTGATGCACCTTTTGAACAGTGTGGCAATGGGGCCCAAAGCCCCATCAGCACAGTGACCAAAAGGTAGGTGTGGGGTCCATAGCTGATGCACATTTGACGTGTGGCAACAGTGTGGCAATGGGGCCCAAAGCCCCATCACCACAGTGACCAAAAGGTAAGTGTGGGGTCCATAGCTGATGCACATGTTGAACAGTGTGGCAATGGGGCCCAAAGCCCCATCACCACAGTGACCAAAAGGTGGGTGTGGGGTCCATAGCTGATGCACATGTTGAACAGTGTGGCAATGGGGCCCAAAGCCCCATCACCACAGTGACCAAAAGGTAGGTGTGGGGTCCATAGCTGATGCACATTTTGAACAGTGTGGCAATGGGGCCCAAAGCCCCATCACCACAGTGATCAAAAGGTAAGTGTAGTCATGGTAAAAGCTGCCAAAGCCAAACTGCATGGATGATTCCTGGTCACACAACAACAAACACATCAGTGGCATAGTAGTGCTTGTGTCCCATAGCAACATAGATTGGGTGAGGCAAACAGTGCAGTGGCAATAAAACATCGTTTTGGCCATGTGCATACAAACATCACCCATGGGGGCTCATATTGTCAACATTCACAAATAACACAATGACAGAAGTGACCATCATAATGCAGACCCACATATCTGCACCAATGGACACACAAATGTAGATATCCTGTGGAGACTGTAGATGTCAGGTGAACAAATACCATACCATGGCAGCAATGGGACATACAAACCATGATTATTGTGCTGACTGATGACCTAGGAGTCCCAGGGACAGCAGGGGAAAGCCACCAAACAACATACAGCCAATGGCACACTCAAGATATGCCAATGCAGTGGTGCAAATGCACAAACACAAACTGGCAGACTCACACTGCATATCAAACACAACAGGTGATGTGGGTGTGTGCCAGTGTCCCCAGGCAACCACACAACACATGAGGAGGCCTGAATTCCAATTACACAGATGTGTATACAGTGCCATACAAAAGTAACTCATGGATCGGATTCCCCTATGTGGGCAAACAGGCATTGTTAGATGAGAGGGAGCCCAAATTACACATGTCACACAAGCTTGTAGGAACAGCAACTAACACAGCAAGAGACAGACCCACCACAGCACTACCCCCAGGGACCCCACATTGTGGTGACACTAGCCTGCATGATAATCCCACTGTGATGACAAAGGTAGATGTCATTCACACTGTGAAACACAGCCATGTGTCCTGACCAACAAACTACCATCACACCTACACAAGCACAAATCAATCAGCACGGCCTGCCAGCCAAGGCCAATATGGAGGTAGGGGTCTAGCCGTGCAACAACTCACATTTGCACACACTCAACACCACACATCTTGATCTCCACCAATGTGCGGCAGTGAAGCTCACATGGACTGGTGACATTGCACATGCACCCATGACAATCCCAGGGGTGGTGGTGGGAACTAAGGTGCAGAAACCCATCACACATGGCCAGTCAACAAGACTCGTGAATGTCTGACACACTGCACACTACGCGGTACATGGGCATGACGTGAAATCCACCACAATCAATGGGATCCCGGCCATAGTCACACACCACTGAAGAAGCCAAGGTGACACACAAAGAACACACGTACACAACTTCCAACATTGCAGCTCTGACCCTGAGGAGTGGCAGCAGTCACACACACAACGTGTCACAATCACTGAAAGCTACCACAAACTGTAAATTACATGACTTGTGTAACCAACAAGTGCCAAGGGGAATCCTGAATGTGTCCCATCTGCGTTTGCCCACATCCCCAGCCCTGACAACAAAGACAACCTGGGATGACAACCTGATGAACATTAGTTTGCCATGCACCCACATCCCGGAGAAACCAGGTCCAAGATGCTGGATGAACACAGAACAACTCAGCAAGCATCAGAAACAGGAACATCCGTAGGGACACAGCCTGTGTAGGAAAAGGGAAGGGAACACGCACAGACATGCTTACACAACACACAACACGGGCCCAGGCAATGTCACGGGATTACACACTGCCATGAGGGCACTCCACTCCTGTGGAAGGTTTGCTGTGCCAAACCTTGTCTGTGCACGACTCAAACATGTCAGCAGAACACTCGGTCAGTGAGTCAACAACTACAACACACTGAAGGCTCTGCTCACATCAGCCTGGGTACGGGAGTGTCACGTCAGTCATCTGCATACACCCAAAACACGTGTCAAGCAAGGTGCACTGTATACACTGATGAGTCCTTCAACATTGGTGTGCTAAACTGCATGTCCAGTGGAGATGGGCACACAGTCAGGGAAATAGAAACATTGAACAGTGGTAAGCCCACCAGATGTGCATCACTGTAAGACAAAGATGTTAATTTACAAATGCAAAACGTACATCCCTGTGTCATATGCTGAACATCACACCCTCAGACTGCAGCAGAGGATGCTATAGATCCAGACTACAACAGGACACATATCCCATGGACCACATGGAGTCCATCACAGCAACACTTCATTTTCCTGATCTGAACACTATTACAACTGCAAATGCATGATGATACTCATCTACATCATGTACATCAAAAGAAAAACCACAAGTAAACAAAAAGAGGCTTTATTCAGCAAATGTCAATCAAAAATCAGAAGTCCAAATTAAACTAAGGCCAATGGCCAGTCCAAATACACAGTCCCAACAGGGTGATATGTGACAACTTGTCACGCATTGCTTGCCTGCACTGGTACGGACAGGGGACATCCCCCTGGGAGGGGCATACAAGGGGTAGGCCAGGCACAGCAGGGACAGGATCAGGGGATGCCAGAGTGAGGCAGTGAAGGGGTGGTGGGTGCAGGAGTGTCACCGGCAACTGCAGTGGAGGTGTCTGACTCAGGGGGGGCCGGCACCACTGTAGGGCACAAGTCAGATGGTGTTGGTGCTGCAACCACTGCAGTGGGCTGGTCTGATGGAGTGGACTGGGTCCCCACTGCAGTGCCTGAGTCAGACGGGGTGGTTGTGGACTCCACTGCAGTGCATGCCTCCAAGGGAGTGGAAGGGGGGCAGATGAGGTGGGCAGGACAGAGGGGGGACCCGGTCTCCACACCAGTGGCACAAACAGGCAGAGCGTCTGGGTTGGGGGTGGAAGAGCAAGTGGCAGGGGGAGGGCCTAAGCAGTTTGGGGATGCAGTATCGGTGTGTGGGGGAACCTGGGGCAGGGTGTGGCGGTGGAACCTGTGGAGTGGTGGCCTGGGGGATGGAGGAGAGAGACTGGGTGGTGGAGCTGCGTGGTGATGGTGGTGGGGTCTTGCCCTTCCTGGTCCGGGGGACTTGCGAATGGGGTCCTCAGTCTGCCTGCACCTGGGGGAGGGTGTCCGGGGGCGAGGGGCACTCCCCTCTGTGTGGGTGGACTTCCTCTTCCCCCGGTATGCCGGATCTGCAGGATCGGAGGGGAAGAGGCCGAGGTCACAGAGGAAGAGCTGCTGTGTAGGTGGGGTTGCAGGTGAGGCAAGGGAAGGGGTCTTGGAGGGAGAGGATTTGGAGGACTGCGGAGTGACTGTGGATGCCTGTGTGTGTGTCTGTTCCCCATCCCCTGTGTGTGTGGTATCTGTCCCCTGAGGATGCTTGTGTGCACGTCTTGCCTTTCTTTTGGGTGTGTCTGTGCTGCTCGTGTCTGTGTGTTTGGGTGATTGTGCAGGTGTGCATGTGCTTTGGACAGGTAGGGTGCCAGGAAGTGTGGATGGGGCAGAGGTAGGAGGGGGAGGGACTGTTGGAGGAGGGACACTGCTGCCGTCAAGGAGGAGTCCATGGACTTATTGCTCCTCTGTAGGGCAGACATACCCGTCGAGATGCCCTCCATGAACGACACCAGCTGTGTAAACAGAGTGGTGTGTGCATGGAGGACACTCAGCATTGCTGTCTGCCCTACATGGAGCTGCCGAAGTAGGTACACAGACTCCTCACTCAGGGCAGCAGGGGACACAGGGGCAGGGGGTGCGGTGCCTGGCACGAAGGAGACACGCTCCCGAACACGGGAGCCTCCACGGACCTCTGGAATTGGAGCCAATGGGAGTGCGGTGCTGTAGGTGGTGGTGGCGGGGCCAGACAGACTAGCTGGGGTGTGGTGGCTGCTGACACCCGCCTCCACAAGGGAGTCATCCTCCGAGCTGCTGTGGTCCTCAGCTGAGGTGGATGGTGCTGAGGACTCCTCAGTGTGGCTCCCCTCGCCCTGCGTGCCACTGGGTCCCTCCGACCACTCGTCGGATGCTGACCCAGTCTGGCTCCGCAGCTCCTCCTGGTCCGTGGAGCTGTCCCCTCCTGTGGCCGTGGATGTATCTGCAAACAATTAGGGAAACAGACAAACATCAGTCACCTGCACTGACCGCACACACCACAGTAAGTACAGCACTTACAGAGCCAGCCCTGGCATCCTTAGTTGAACATTGCCAAAACTCCTCACACAGATTCGGAGAAGCCAATTGTCAGTCTGATGGTCAACCATGGGACTCACACCCCTCCTGCCCTTGCACCCATCTGTCTGGTGCCTGTCTGATGGTAAGACCCCAGTGTGGACACATGCACCACCTACACAGTTGTTGGACATTGTAGGGAACACGGTGAAGTATGTGAACATGCACACATCACATCTCTTGCCACTGAGTCAGTGCAGGTGTCCGGAGAAAGGGATGGCCAGAGTCTAAATAGAAATGCATGTGATGCATACCAGCACCAGACACCATGATGCACCCATGTCCGGATAGTCCATGCCACAATGGGGTGCATGTTGCACATGTCACTCCCCTGCAGGATCACTCTTAGGAAGTTTAATGCCATGACACAGGCATGCGTGCAAAGTCATACATCACTGTCTCCATTCACATGGCCATGGCAGCCAGCCAACAACAGTCTGCACTGTGTCACAATCCTAGGACATGGGGATTGCAAGTTATGTAACTGACAAGTGCACATGTCCATCCCCCACACACCACATCATCTGAACTAGTATTTGTCCACGTCATGCCAATTGGACATATGGGGGACATGAAACACAACTCTCAGAACCTGAGCACCTCACAGTGTGCTGTGAATGAATAACAGCTGCCTGAAAGTCACAGTCGCATACACCTGTGTGCACAGTCAAGTGATCAAACACCTATAAGTCACAGAAGTATTGTCTCTCATGGTCACATCTCAGATGGCATGCTGAGCCCTAACCGATAAACATACCAGTAGTCCTGACAACGCAGCCACAGCACAATGACACAGAGGCAGACACCTGAGGGAACATGTCACTGATCACAACATGTCAGATGATACACGGGAGTGGGAGTACAGAGTGTATTGTATGCCCTGGAGTAGGCATGACTGTCCAGCTCCACCTGTAAGAGGGATGAGTCCTGGACAGTAGGCAGGTGTCTAAGCATGTGTGACACACTTGATATACATACTCCTGAGGCCCAAACATTCTTCCCACCCGCAGCATGGGTGTGTGCCAAATACCCCAGGGACATGTGGTGAATCAGATCAGCAAGTGGACCACATATCAAAGTTACACCCAGATTACATGTCAGAACTTGGGCATTGTGTAAGCAATTGACCCACCCATGAATCCCACAACATAGTCACGGGAACAAATGCTGTCCCCCACCTTGAGCAAAGCAAAATGCAATGACACAGTCCCCAAGTGACACAATTTCCTGACTGTAAGGGCCACACATATGCGTATCAGATGAGGAGTGGGCATGTCACAATTGAGGGACATGGGTCCTGGACCACAACACTGATGTACTGTGGAAGTTTAACCAGGCCAGAGGAGGGCACATAGCATGTCAGACAAAGTGCACAGTGCAGTCATGGACTCGCCCCCTCCTTGCTGTTGTCTGGCCTTCAGCTGCCCATCCAGGTCAGGGAAGACCACCGCCAGGATCCTGAGCATGTGGGGGGTCAGGGTCCGGTGTCCGCCCCTCCTGCGAGGAGGCGACAGCTTCAGCTGGACCCTTGCGATCCTTCGGGTCCAGCCTCGAAGGTCCTGCCACCTCTTCTGGCAGTTGCGGATCCGGCGCTTGTAGTCCCCCACGGATCTTACTGCCCGGGCGATGGTCAGCCAGATTTCCTGCTTCTGGTGGGCATCAACCTGTGAGGATGACAAAGTGAAAATGCCATTACTACACATGCAACATATACGTGCATCACACAGTTGGATATACATGTCTCAATCACTGGGGCATATGATGTACACAGGCAGTGCAACGATGGCTATGAACAGTTTGCCAGCAGTTACTACATGGTATCATTGCATGGGAAGTAAACCTTGTTGGAATGCACTGTTACTGCACTGTACCTGTTCAGTGCATGTAACTACACACTTTGGGGGGTGAGAACTACTCAGTGAGCATGCTAGCCAGTGGTGTGCACACTGTAAGTCCTGCTAGTCAGACAACATGCAAAATTAGTAAGGCAGTGGACAGCACACTCACCTGCTCCCCTGGTTTCCCATACAGCTTGCTGTACTGTGGAAGGAGGCTGTCCAGCAGGGCCTGGTTCTCCTCAAGGCTGAAGGCTGGGGCTCTCTCCACAGTACGTGCCATTGCAGTAGCCAGAGGATGCAGAGACAGCAGCAGTGTTGGTGGCAGATGTCGTCCTGGAGCATGTAGTGCAGGCAAGTGAGCTCTCAGGGGAACAGCCAGCATTATATGTGTGCTGCAGAGGCAGATACTGTCCCATGTGTCCAAAGTGATAGGTCCAAGTCGTTTGCATCTTCTGAATCTGACCAATCCATGGAATAGCAGCACTAATACACGCCCACAGCATCCTTCAAAACTTCAACTTCATGACACCCATGATTTTGCAACATTGTTGTGGCTGGCCAACTGAATTCACTGCATCAGACTCGTTGAAGCTTCGAAAACGCGTCCGTTGCCATGCCAGGCCCCAGCCAATGCGTGCGCACCGTTCGGTCCATTGCTGTACAACGCGTATGTCGGGATACAACGCGTACCCGCTCCCAACAGATGCAATGGGCCGGCCGGGCACACCGATCGGTCCATTGCTGTACAACGCATACCCGCCCACAACAGATGCAATGGGCCGGCCGGGCACACCGATCGGTCCATTGCTGTACAACGCGTACCCGCCCACAACAGATACAATGGGCCGGCCGGGCACACCGATCGGTCCATTGCTGTACAACGCGTCCCGGTACAGGTCACTCGCATATGTGACCATGCTTGTCACTGGTGAACGCATGCCAGCCACATATACCTGCCAGAGACTCAGGGGCACACCTTCAACACCACACCCAGTCCACACTGTTTCCTAAGGCATGTAAGGCTGCATTACCTTTTCTGTGTATGGGGGTAAACATGTGGTTTCTGTGGTGGCACTTGTGGGCAGTCACACCCAGGCTGTGCATGTGTTCATGGGGACAGGGTCCTTTGTGTGTTGTGCACATGACCACTGTGATGTGCAACAGTTCATTTCGGAGCATGTGGCATGGTCACATTTCCAGGTTGTGTATGTGTATGACATGTCACATACCCCCAGGGTCCCATGGGGGAAGGCATGTATGTCACAGGGTGACCCATTGCCACAATAGTGATGGCCCTCCACAGTCTGTGTGCATGTTGTGTTGTGTTGTGGCAAGACAGGGTCACTGGGAATCTACCTGTCAATGATCTGTGATGCCTGTGGCGCATCTGTCCAGACATGTCACTGTGGTGTGTGTGTGGAACGTGACAGCAGTAAATGGGTACTGTGACACAGCCTAATGGTTTCCCATAGCATAACCTGGAACCTGTTGTCCACACATGTTGTACTGAGAAGTTAGATGATGGCCATGTAGGTGCCAGTTATGTCCGAACAGAACGGCACACACATCAAGTACTTGTGTCTCGTAATGATGTATCATGTGAAATTGAGTATGGTGAATGGCACATATGTGGGGTGACTGACAATCTTTCTTTCTTCAACCTATGCACTGCAGGGCTCCAGCTGTCCATAGACCATTCCCTGACCTGGCAACGATGGTGGAACGTGACAGCATCCGACGGTACCGCTTCACCAGGCAGCTGATTGAGGATTTGGCAGTGCGCTTGGCACCACATTTGCAACCTGGCCGGCCATACCCTACAGCGCTGACCCCCAAGGTGAAGGTGATGGCAGCCCTACACTTCTTTGCCACTGGTACCTTTCAACACACTGTGGCGACTGCCGGTGGGATGTCACAGACTATGTTCAGCCGTGTGCTACGCAATGTTTTGGAGGCAATGTTGAGATGCCTGAACCAGTACATCTATTTCCCTACACGTCAACAACTCACTGACGTCAAGAGTGACTTCTATGCCCTGGGGAGGATGCCACATGTCATTGGCTCCATTGATGGGACACATGTGGCTTTGGTACCACCACAGGCACATGAGCAGGCATACCGGAAACGGAAACATTACCATTCGATCAATGCTCTGGTGGTATGTCTTGCAGATATGAGCATCACACATGTGTGTGCCCGTTTCCCTGGTTCAGCACATGATGCCTACGTGATGAGGAGTAGTCGCATCCCGAGGATGATGGCACAGATGCAGAACCAGCGTGCCTGGCTTGTCGGTGTGTACTGACTTTGTACCATTGTGTGTGTTCTGCTCTGTTGTATTCCGCCCACTTTTCCAACTCAGCTAATGTGCAATTGTCTGTCCGTAGGTGACTCCGGATACCCCAACATGCCGTGGTTGCTGACACCCCTCAGGAACCCTGTGACACCAGCCCAGATGCGCTACAATGAGGCACATGGTCGGACCAAGAGAGTGATCGAGCGGACATTTGGTCTCCTGAAGAGCCGCTTCCACTGCCTGTACAAGACAGGAGGGGCCCTCCCATATGCCCCAGCAAAGGTGTGCAAGATTGTCATCGTCTGCTGCATGCTACACAACCTGGCAGTGCGGAAGGAGTTGCCTCTCATCCTGGATGACGATGACCAACGTCCGCCACCTGTGGAGGATCCTGGCCTGGACCACGATGCCAGTGATGATGATGATGATGATGGTGATGTCCGCACACAGCTCATCACCAACTTCTTCAGCTGAATGTGAGTATCCAGGGAGATGTAATGTGAATGATGTGAGTTTGCATGATATGTGTGGGTGGTGCTCTGGTGCTGTTTGAGTGTGGCCATGTGCTACTTGACTGGATGCGTGTAGCAATGTGTCCTTACAGGTAGTCTGTACTCCCCAACAGTGTTGACATGCTAACTTGGTTTTGTGTAGTTGTCTTGTGACATGTATTGGGCATGAGTATTGCAGTTCTGTCCTGTTCTTCAGTGGGTTTAACTGTGTGTCATGTCTGTCCTTCACAGGGTGCTTACTGAGTACTTTGGTCAACTTGGATCCCCCGACACCATGATTCAGCTTTCAGGGTGGCAGCAGTCGTTTCCCTACAGGTGATGTGCCACACACCACTGGACTTCATATCTTCTGCACTTGTTGACTGTGTGGCCACTGCCACGTGGGAATACCTTGCATTTGTAGTGGAAACAACATGTTGCAAATGTGTAATAAACCTGTGCTTCACTTTGGGATGTGCGTTGTCTGTGGTCACACATCTGACTGACATTTGCTTACTGCACCTGTGGGCTAGTTGACACAGACTCTGAATAGGTGTGGTGTCTGTGCATTCCACAGTATTTCCTGGCAACATCACTGTAGGTGATGAGTCCGATGGCCCTGGTGTCTCTGTGTTGTGTAGCCCTAGTGGTGTGTCTCCCTCATATGTGTCACGTCACCATGACTCACATGACGGTGTTGTACTTGCTGTAGCAGTTAGCATACACAGTGTAATTTAGCAGATCATCATCCCCATAACAGTATCCACATTGGAATAACAACAGAGGCAAGTATGGTGTACTAGTGATTTTATTTTCAAAAATGTGTGTGTGTGTGTATAGTGCACAGGATGGTGGGTGCTGTACATTGGGATTGTGATCCAAAGTTCCCAGATGAGTTGCAAGTCTTGGTAGCAGAAATGTCCTGAGTGAAGTCCACAGTCATATGATACATTAGTCCAACTTGAACTCCCCATGTCATGTGGGAGAGTTGTGTTGCATTCGACAGGGTGAACAGTTTGCACACAAAGGAGAAATTCCGGAACAGGTGTTGGCTTCCTGGGGGATGTACGTGGCCATCAACCTCTCAGTTTTCCTTCCTCGGATGACCCCTCTTCTTTGGGGGGGGACCCTCACGTGCAGGCTGCTGCGGTGCAGGGGAGTCTCCGCCAGAGTCCTCCTCCCTCCCTGTGGCAGTGGCAGTTGTTGCAGCACCAGATGTTGTGGGCACACAGGGAGGTGTGGCCATGTTGGTGCTAATCTGGCGGAGGCATGTCAATATGTCCCTATGCACCGCTGTGAGTTCTTGCAATGTGTCCCACTTGGACTCCATGCGAGACATGTGTGTCTCCACACGGGACATGTGGGAGTCCAAGCGGGCATGATGGGCAGCCTGCTGCTGTTGTATGTCCTTGAGGATCCCCACTACCTGTCTGACCTCTCCGGTGCTATTCTGGTACGCATCAGCAATGCGTGCCAGTTGTGGGTCATCATGCAGTCCAGACCCCTCTGCAAACAGCGACCTATGTCTACCACCCCTCCCACCACCCCTGGCGACACGTGCAGGACCTGCGGTGGCACGCACAGGTGACCCGAGGCCCCCTTGGGGGTTGTTAGTGGTGTTGTTGTCCGTTGCTCCACGGTGGGCCTGGGGCCCTGTGCTGTTGTCATCGGTGGTCCTTGGTCTGTCCGTGTCGGCGGGGGTGGTCTGTGTGTTGGCAGTTGTTGGAGGGGTGGGTGCAGGGGGTGCAGATGTTGGTCCTGCTGGTACTGCATGATGACTCACACCGGAGGGGCCAGGTAGGTCTTCGCCAACCGAGGAGGGCAGAGGCTGTTCCACACCAGTGAGCTCAGTGTCCCCCGGAGCCTGGGACAGGGACTCCTCCTCGCCTGCTGCTGTGTCCCCATCATCACCTGTATTTGGAAGAGACACATATTGTATGTTATGTTTCTACAGGCATCAATGGTTCACACACCTGACAGTTGTGACTGTACCTCTGGATGCGGGCCTGTACATTGCATTGTCCTAAGTTGTCACAGTAAGAGGTTGATATTGGTGTAGCACATTGTCCTGCATACCTGGGGCATTTCAATGTGAATGTTGAGGTGTGTGTATGGCCAGCATTGGTTGTATTTGGTGGACTCCGGCCATCCTTCTCCACCTAGCCCAGTTATCCCACCATGAAGCATGCCACCCTTGCAGTGGGTTCAGGTTGACTCTCAGGATGTCATTCAGTGGTGTCCTGCTGTTCGTTGTTGCACAGTTCCCAGCAGGGCCTTGTGCTCCCCACAGCAGTACCCAGTGTCAGCCATCTTGTCAGTCGTTTTCCACTCCCTGCGATGTGAGCAGGGTTCAGAGTGGTGTTGATGGGCCAATTGTGAGGGTGAGCAATATCTGTGACTACAACTCCCATCATGCTATTGCCTACATGATGGGACCCCCTTCCCAGCATGCCCATACTTCCTTCCTTTTGACTCTGCTTCCCTGTGGGGTAGTGTGCCTGTGCTGACAGGAAGGCTGACAGTGTTGTCCTGGCGTTTGTTTGGCTACAAGTCCCAAGAGTGTCCCTGTGCTTCACACAGCATTACCCAGGGTGGTGGTTCTTTGTGGGATCTTCATTTGGAGTGTGAGGCATTGCATTCTCCCAGGTGGGTTATGTGGAGTTTGTGTTGAGGGGGGGGTGTGAGGAGAGCTGCTTGTAACTATGGTCAGTGCTGTCAGTCCTCCTTCCCACCCAGCCAGATATCCCACCATGCAACGTGCTCGCATTGCAGGGAGTGCAAGTTGGCTTTCAGGATGTCAGGCAGTGGTGTTCTGCTGTTTGTTGTTGCACAGTTCCCAGCAGGGCCTTGTGCTCCCCACAGCAGTACCCAGTGTCAGCCATCTTGTCAGTCCTTATCCACTCCCTGTGCTGTGAGCATGGTTCAGAGTGGTGTTGATGGGCCAATTGTGAGGGTGAGCAATATCTGTGACTTCAACTCCCATCATGCTATTGCCTACACCCCCCTTCCCAGCATGCCCGTACTTCCTTCCTTTTGAGTGGACTTCACTGTGTGTGAGTGTGACAGCAATGGCAAGATGGCTGACAGTGTGGTCCTGTTGTTTGTTGGTGCACAGTTCCCAGCAGGGCCTTGTGCTCCCCACAGCTGAGGCCAGTGTCAGGCATCTTTGAGGTGGCTTTTCACTCCCTGTGAGGTGTGCATGCTTCAGTGTGAGCTTGCTGGGCCATGTGGGTGGGGGATGTTGAGCTGTGACTGCCACTCCCTCATGCTATTGCCTACACCCCCCTTCCCAGCATGCCCATACTTCCTTCCTTTTGACTCTGCTTCCCTGTGTGCCTGTGCTGACAGGAAGGCTGACAGTGTTGTCCTGGCGTTTGTTTGGCTACAAGTCCCAAGAGTGTCCCTGTGCTTCACACAGCATTACCCAGGGTGGTGGTTCTTTGTGGGATCTTCATTTGGAGTGTGAGGCATTGCATTCTCCCAGGTGGGTTATGTGGAGTTTGTGTTGAGGGGGGGTGTGAGGAGAGCTGCTTGCAACTATGGTCAGTGCTGTCAGTCCTCCTTCCCACCCAGCCAGATATCCCACCATGCAACGTGCTTGCATTGCAGGGAGTGCAAGTTGGCTTTCAGGATGTCAGGCAGTGGTGTTCTGCTGTTTGTTGTTGCACAGTTCCCAGCAGGGCCTTGTGCTCCCCACAGCAGTACCCAGTGTCAGCCATCTTGTCAGTCCTTATCCACTCCCTGTGCTGTGAGCATGGTTCAGAGTGGTGTTGATGGGCCAATTGTGAGGGTGAGCAATATCTGTGACTACAACTCCCATCATGCTATTGCCTACACCCCCCTTCCCAGCATGCCCGTACTTCCTTTCTTTTGAGTGGACTTCACTGTGTGTGAGTGTGACAGCAATGGCAAGATGGCTGACAGTGTGGTCCTGTTGTTTGTTGGTGCACAGTTCCCAGCAGGGCCTTGTGCTCCCCACAGCTGAGGCCAGTGTCAGACATCTTTGAGGTGGCTTTTCACTCCCTGTGAGGTGTGCATGCTTCAGTGTGAGCTTGCTGGGCCATGTGGGTGGTGGATGTTGAGCTGTGACTGCCACTCCCATCATGCTATTGCCTACCCCCCCCCTTCCCAGCATGCCCATACTTCCTTCCTTTTGACTCTGCTTCCCTGTGGGGTAGAGTGCCTGTGCTGACAGGAAGGCTGACAGTGTTGTCCTGGCGTTTGTTTGGCTACAAGTCCCAAGAGTGTCCCTGTGCTTCACACAGCATTACCCAGGGTGGTGGTTCTTTGTGGGATCTTCATTTGGAGTGTGAGGCATTGCATTCTCCCAGGTGGGTTATGTGGAGTTTGTGTTGAGGGGGGTGTGAGGAGAGCTGCTTGTGACTATGGTCAGTGCTGTCAGTCCTCCTTCCCATCCAGCCAGATATCCCACCATGCAACGTGCTTGCATTGCAGGGAGTGCAAGTTGGCTTTCAGGATGTCAGGCAGTGGTGTTCTGCTGTTTGTTGGTGCACAGTTCCCAGCAGGGCCTTGTGCTCCCCACAGCAGTACCCAATGTCAGCCATCTTGTCAGTCCTTATCCACTCCCTGTGATGTGAGCATGGTTCAGAGTGGTGTTGATGGGCCAATTGTGAGGGTGAGCAATATCTGTGACTACAACTCCCATCATGCTATTGCCTACACCCCCTTCCCAGCATGCCCATACTTCCTTCCTTTTGAGTGGACTTCACTGTGTGTGAGTGTGACAGCAATGGCAAGATGGCTGAAAGTGTGGTCCTGTTGTTTGTTGGTGCACAGTTCCCAGCAGGGCCTTGTGCTCCCCACAGCAGTACCCAGTGTCAGCCATCTTGTCAGTCCTTTTCCACTCCCTGTGTTGTGAGCATGGTTCAGAGTAGTGTTGATGGGCCAAATGTGAGGCTGCCCATTATCTGTTACTACGACTCCCATCATGCTCTTGGCTACACTGACTTCACCAGCATACACAGGATTCCTTCCTTTCAGTGAGCTTCCCTGTGAGGTGGTGTTCTAGTGGTGGCAAAATATCTGACAGTGTTTGTTGGTTAGATTTGTGCCACTGCCTAGCTCTATTTGTTGTTGGGTTTGTACATGTCATGACACAGTTACATATCACTATGAAATGGCATGTATTGTGTTTATCTGACTAACATACACATCTTGGGATGATTATCTTTTGGTTGCTGTGGATTTGCTAGGGGTGCATGGTTTGACTATCCCCTTGACAGTGATGTGTGTGTATTGTCACACAATATTTTTTTTTTATAATTCTTTTTATTAAACATACATCGGTTCAAATAAACATTACAGAGGGTTAGCCAGATCGTACATTGCAGTCGATACAGGAGGAAATGTGTCAAACTACTACATAGTAGAGGAATGTCACGGGGTGTGGGGGCCATTTTGTTCATGACAACTAGGTGGCACACAAATCTCTCCACGGTAGGCATTCCAGGGGCTCCATACCCGGGACCATTTTTTGGGGCACCCTCTTGCCAGGTAAACTGTTTTCTCCCGAAACATGCACCAGTCAAGGTTCTTTTCCCATGCTTCTAGTGTGGGTGGGTGTGCGGCCCCCCATAGTTGAGCAATGTTGCGTTTTGCCAGCATAAACCCCAGCGTAGCCCACTGTGTCTGATTAGTGTTTAGGTCTGTAGGTTCCCAGAGATTGAGGAGGCATCGTCTTGCCTCTGGGCGGAGGTGAACCTGCAATACCGCATTGATAGTGTCGTGGATCTTGAGCCAGAAGGATATGATATGTTCGCACTCCCAAATTATGTGCATGAATGTCCCCAAGTGACCACAACGCCGCTTACAGTTCCCATTATCAGACCACCCCATGTGTACCAATCGGGGCCCTGTTATATATATTCTGTGGAGGATTTTAAGTTGTACCAGCCTCAAACGTGCCGGGATAGCGACCACTCTGGGGGAAGACACCGCCAACTGCCAGTCCTCATCATCCACCTCCACTCCATCCTGCGTCCATTTCTCACGCAGTGATTGAAGGGGACTCTCCATGTTGTTGATTAACTTTTTGTAAATCAGGGAGATAGTTTTCTCGGGAAGATGGCCGTCTAAAATTCTATCCTCCAGTGGAGAAGCCTCTGGAGGGAGAGTCCCCTTAGGCAGAGAAGACTGCAGTGAGTGCAGGACTTGTAAGTAGCGGAAATACTCGGTGTCTGCCAGTTCGTAGTCTGCCTGGAGCATGTTAAAGGATTTGACCCCTCCGACCCCCCAAAGGTCTCTAATTTGTGAGATACCGATAAGGTCCCATCTGTCAAAACCCTTCGATTTCCACAAGTCACCCAATCTTTCTGAGTCCCAAAGTGGGGTGGCTAATGTCAGTGTGTTTTTCCATCCCAATGAAGTAATAACGTCATGCCAAATTTGAACAGATGTTTGGTGGGGCCAGTCAAGGTGTATCGTCTGGGCCGTGAGTATAACGCTCTGTTATAATTGCCGCCTGGGAGGAGCCATTTATCCATGGCATATCCGGGATCGTCTACACGGCCATATATGCCGTGGTTGATGGATGCTAGGTGGGCTGCCCAGTAGTATTTCTTGATATCCGGGAGGCTAATACCTCCGTCATACCAATTTAGTGTTAGTTTATTCAGGGCGATTCGAGGTTTTCCATCCCACAACAGGTCCCTCTGTAGACCCTCAATTTCCTTAAAATATTTGGCGGGAACAGGGTCCAGGGTGTTTTGCAGGGTGTATAGGAATCTAGGCAGGGACATCATTTTAAATAGGGCGGCCCTGCCCAGCAGGGAGAGGGGTAGCGACCTCCAGCTGGCAATATCACTTTTAAGCTTACGAAGGGGGGGAAGAAGGTTTTGAGTATACCGGACTGCGGGATCTAGTGAAATGAAAATCCCTAGATATTTGAAGCCTGTCGTGTTGATTTGTATTGGGCAGTGTTTGGGAGGGACGGGTGGATCTCCCCACAGAGGAAACAAAAGCGACTTACTCCAGTTGACAGAGAATCCAGAGTATCGACCGAATACCGCCAGGATATCTAAGACCACTATAAGGGATTTCCTAGGGGAGGCCAGATAGAGCAACAAGTCGTCTGCGTAGAGTGAGACCTGGTCCTCCCAGCCGGGGGACCATTTTAATCCCCGTATCCTGGGATCCCATCGGATCCAGGCTGCTAAAGGCTCCAGGGCCAGGGCGAAGAGGAGAGGCGAAAGCGGGCAACCCTGACGGGTCCCCCGACTCAGGTGGAAGGCAGCCGATAACTTATTGTTGACCACCACTTGGGCTAGGGGTTCATTATACAGAAGACGTACCCAGTTTATGTAATTAGGGCCGAAACCCATTTTTGCCAATACTGCCCAAAGGTAAGGCCATTCAATGGTGTCGAATGCCATGGTTGCGTCCAGGGACGCGATCATTGCTGGCTCTCGGAGAGTATGTGCTCTAGCTATTACTCCATGGACTCGACGCAGATTCAGGGCCGTGTTCCTATGCGGCAAAAAGCCGGATTGATCCGGGTGTACTAAAGCACTAATGACCTTGACCAAGTGATTGGCCAAGAGCTTGGCGAGGATTTTTGGTTCGGTGTTTAGGAGGGAAATTGGCCGGTAGGAACTACAGTCCGTTCTGGGTTTCCCTTCTTTATGGATGGTAACTATGGTGGCCATCCTCTGTTCCCTGGGCAATGTTCCCGTCTCCAGCGATTCCTCAAACATAGATTTTAAGTGGGGGGAGAGTTTATCGGGTCGCAGCTTATAGAGCTCGATGGGGAGTCCATTGGGGCCGAGAGCCTTCCCCGATTTTAATGAGCGGATCGATTGCGCTATCTCGTCTGGAGTCAAGTCACTGTCCAGGAAGTCACGATTTTCTAAGGAGAGGCGGGGGAGTTTGATGTCATGCAACAATTCCTGAGAGTGCTCCTCCGTATAGGAGGCCACTGTCGCGTAAACCGTTTGGTAATAGCTGGCAAAGCTATCGACTATCTCCTGTGGATCCGTGATGGGTACGTCCCCTTCCACCCTAATCTCTGGCACCAGTCTGCTCGCCCACTCCCGTTTATCTAGCCATGCTATAAGCTTCCCTGCTTTGTCGCCCAGGTCATAGAGTCTACCCAGTCGCTCCCTCCCCAGGTTTTTGGCTTTGTCGGTGACTAAGGCCTTGTAGCTGTGTTGTTTCAGGCTCTGGAGGTGTAGCTTCTCTGGTGTCACCCCAGACTCCAGGTCACTCTCCAAACTATAGATTTCAGCCTCGATGTCCAGAACTTCTTTCTGTTTTCTTTTTCTCACCCGAGATCAGTGATAGCGCCTGTCCCCGAATTACAGTCTTAAATGCTTCCCATAGGGACTGGGATGAGGACACCGTCCCCTCATTATCTGAGAAGTAATTATCCATGGCTTCAATAAGGGTTGTGCGGATTTTGGGATTGTGGAGGTACCAAGGATTAATTGGGGCTAGTCTTCCTACCTTGTTCTGATGGAGGACCATGTGGAGCCATATTGGTGAGTGATCGGAGATGCCTCTCGCAAGGTGTTTGATTTCGTGTATAAGGGATGCTTGTGCGGCTGGCAGTAAACAGTAGTCTAGGCGGGAAAGGGTATGATGTGCCCCGGAGTGAAAGGTGTGCTGTACCTGATCCGGGTGATAAGTTCTCCAACCATCGACTAGCCCCATAGCTTCTAGAAAGTCAGGTAGCCAGCGGGAAGCGGACCCCACCTCCCGCGGGGGATAGCGGTCCAGTGTGCCCGAGACCACTGCGTTAAAGTCTCCTCCGAGGACCATAAGGCCGTCTGGAATGGAGAGGAGGACCGTACCCAGGTCCGCAAAGATGGTGCCCTGCAGGCCTGGCGGAACATATATGGACATGAGAGAGAGAAGACGGCCCTCCCACGTTCCCGTAATTCCAACGTATCTGCCCCGATCATCCGCCCACGTGGAACCTATAGCGAGGGGGAGTGTGTTTTTCATCATAATGCCCACCCCTCTGGAGCCGGATGTGAACCCCGCGTGTGCTACCATTTTGTATCCCCCCCTATGCATTACCCTACACAGATTACCAACCAGGTGCGTCTCCTGGAGCAGGACAATATCTGGAGATCGCTGTTTTAGGTACTGGAGAACTATACTGCGCTTAATCTTGTCCCCAAGCCCGTTGACATTCCAACTTAATATCTTAATTTTCCCGTCCCCCATCACATATGTCGTACGATTTGATGGACTCTGAATTTTTAGGCGGAACAAAGTCGACACCCCCTCGGCAGAGGAAACCATAGTTAACACTGATGCAAAATTCACAACATACAATAAGCAAAAATTCCCCCACCCAACAACCCCCCACCCTGCTGCCCTGCACTCTGGGCGTAGAACTGCCCATTTCGAACTTGCAGACTGCCTGTCGCCCTAGCAAAAAACTAAAAGTAGAAGAAAATAGGGGTGTGGCCGTCGGTATCTCTGTCCCCTGTAAAAATTAAAGTCTGTAACCCCAAGGAAAAATCACACCTCAAGGTCTTGAGTTTTAACAGTCGCGAAGAAGTTCCTCCCGGGCCGACTGCGTGGTCGCCCAGTGCTTAACCCAGACCGGTTATGGGCCAAAAGTGTCCCAATGGCATCAACTCTCCACCACAGTGTCTCATCCGGTAGGGTGCAGTGAAGTCTCCTCTCTGGGACGACGATCTTGTGGGCTTGGGGTCTTCCTGCTTTCAATCCAGTCCGCCGCCTCTTCAGGGTGCTCGAAAAACCACGTCCGCCCCTCCGCCTCGACCCGCAACCGTGCCGGAAACAACATGGAGTACTTCAGGCCCCGCTCTCGAAGCTCTCTCTTCACTACAAGGAAGGTACGCCTCATCTTTTGCACCCTGAGTGAAGTCTGGAAAGAAGGTGATGTCTGCGTTTTCATAGCGGAGTGGGGCTCCTGTCCTAGCATTCTGGAGGATTACATCTCTGTCCCGGAAGTTCAACACTCTCGCCAACATAGGGCGCGGAGGAGCCCTGGGTTTCGGACGCCCCCCCGGTACCCTGTGGGCCCTCTCGATAACGAAAAATTGGCTGAGACCCTTGGGTTGGAGGTGTTTTAGGATAAGGTCTTCAACGAAGAGGTCCGGAGACTGCCCCTCCGCCCGCTCCGGAACTCCCAGAATACGTAGGTTGTTGCGACGTCTCCCGTCAAGCTGGTCGCAGCGATTTCCACCTGCTTGACCTTCTCCTTAAATGTAGCAAGGTCTGCTCTAATTAGGTTCACGTCGATTGCGATAGTGTCCATTTTGTGTTCAAGAGAGGTCTTGACACTTGTGATGGCCTCCATAACGTCTTTGAAGGAGAGTTCTCGTTCCTCTTCTTCTTGGTCCCCCAGGGGTGTACCTCTGGATTGACGGCCCTGTATCATGTCTTTGGGCATTGTGTAGCGATCTAGTTTATTAGTCTGTGTTGGTTTAGACCCTCTCGATCCTGGGGGCTTGTTTTTATCCATTATGTCCTCGCCGCGCAAAGGGCTTATGTTGGAATTCAATGGGGTATATATGACCCCGGTAATCAGGAGGGAGCTGGCTGATAGTGTGTCCGGCCGGTGGTCTAAAGATGGAGGCAGGGGGGGGCCCACGACTGCAGGATGTTAGCGTGTGGTCCACGCGCACCCAGATCACGTTATGGCCAGCGGCGCTGATTAAGGAGGCATCTTATGTGGGAGCTGATCGCCCGCTCCGTCCTGCAAGCTATTGCGGAGGCCCACTGGTAAAAGGCGCAGGGCAGGCCGGCACAAACACTCTCCCTGTCTCGTCGACTGGGTGACTGGGCTTTCTCAACGAGTCCTTGGCGCCTCCCCACAGTATGCCAATGGGGGGGAACACCGATGTGCGCAGCGCCACCCCGGTGCCGGCTGAAAGCGGACAGATCAGTGAGGGGGGGGGAAACAGGGGCCCCCGGCAATTCCACTCCGAGGCGCCGCCCCAGGACACCCCGGCTCCCCACCTCACCTCCAGGTCGCGCCGCAGTATGCAGGTCTTGCACCGCGGAGCAATGGCGTCCCGGACCTCCGCGTCGATCTCCGTGACGGTGAGGGCTGCTGCGGGTGCTTCTCGCCAGGACCGCTTGTCAATCACTCCGCTGGTGTCGCTTCGGAGTGCGGGTGAATCACAGGGCCTTCAGCCAGGCCCGTGGCTACGGCCGGGACAGACGGCTCCGCCCCTCCACTGCCGCTGTGTCGTCGCCACTGCGCTCCCCGGTCTCAGCGCTGCGGATAGGCCCCACTTAGTCTGCCCCGGTTTCTCGGGGCACAGGCGTTTGCTGGGCTCGGGGTTGGAAGGAATCCCCTCCAGCAGACCTCCGGTGTATTCTTTATTCCTCGGGGGGAGCGGATCAGTGCGGCGGATAGTCGTACGGGAACAGGGTTTATGGAGCTACAGCGTTAGGCGGCCATTACGCTTCGTTGCTTGGTCACGCCCCCCTTGTCACACAATATTGTGTATATTTGTTGTGTACTCACCAGGCTCTGGGATGTTTGTTAGTCCATATACACTCACTGGTGGTAGGATGGCCCGCACCTTCTCCTCCCAGGGCCTGAGGTATACTGGTTTGGCAGGAGGGCCACTGCCGGTGTGCTGGCTCAGGATGTAATCCTTCTTCAGTAGGTCTCTGACCCTCCTGCGCACATCATACCACCTGTTCTGGATGTCTTCCTTTGTGCGCAAACATGGTGATTGTGCGTTGACCCCGTCAACGATCCTCGCCCACATCTTGGTTTTCTGCGCCATGGGGGTCTGTTGGACCAATGTGCCAAACAACTGTGGCTCTACCCTCAGGATCTCGTCTACCATGACTTCCAATTCACTAACTAGGAACTTTGGATTCTTCTTTGGGGGCATGGTGATGGGTGGTGGTGGTGATTGATGTGTGTGTGTGTGCAAGTGAGGGTGTGTGAGTGTAGGTTTTGCTGGGTGTGTGTGAGGGTGCTATTTGTTGAGGTGCTAATGGTGTGTGGCTTTTGTGTTGGATGAGCTGTGTGTGTCTGTGTTTGCTGTCTGATGGTGTTCTGTGCTGGCAGGTCAGTGGAATTTGCAAAGGATCATGGTAGGGATTTGTGGCCTTTATGTAGGTGGAGTTGGGGGTGTGTCCTTGTTCCATTTCCCCCCCCCTGTATTTATTGGCTTTGTCATTGCTTGTTTGGCCCTCTTTTTTTGTATTTTTTCATTTGTAATTATTGTGCATGTAGGAGACGTTCTTCTGACCGAGTAGGATGTTGCAGTTGTCTCGTGCGCGCCTCTCCGAGTCGTTCCCGCTGTGTTTCAGCTAGGTTTCATATGCGGCGTACGCGTCGGTCGCGGAGTATTGTGTTTGTTCGGCTGGCTTTTGTATGCGTGTCGGTCGTACGGCTTGGGCTCCGTGCGAATCGGTCTGATTTTGCACCCATTGCATCGTACTGCGCGGGTCGGAGTTCGTGGGTACGTTTCGTTCGAGTTCATTCCTGGTGCGTGTCGGTCGGTTTCTATTCGCGTGGTTTCCCGGCCGGATAGCTTGTTTCCGTCCGGGTCGGTCTTTCGGCTTGAGTGATTCACATGCATTTCATCGTACTACCCGGGTCAGACGGCGCCGGTACGTGTCGGTCGGACTATATTCCCGTACTGAGTCGGTCGGTACGTTTTCCGGCCCAAATCGGAATCGGCCCCTAAGTGTCTAATATGACGCATATGATGATGTATATTCCTTGCTTTTGGCGTTCTTTTCAATAAAAAGATTTAAACCATAAACAAAACCCTTTCTTTACCAGTTAGTATTAAAGCGCAATTGCAACATTACCCGTTTCCATTTTTAGAAAGACATTGCATTGAATCAGCACTCATTCCAAGACAGGGTGTGACGACGAAGCACAGGGTGCCTGGCACACAGTTTCATATGGTTTAAGAAACAGAATGAGCCATGGATGTTAATCCTCGACAAGCTGTGGGTGGTGGGCGAAGGAGTCTGACGCTATGCTTTGTGTCTCGATCTCTGCCCAAGTGATGAAAACTGGTTTTATAATACCACATCATCTAGTTCCATCAGGCCTATGCCCATAGAAGAGTGGGACACCTACAACTATATGTAGTGTCCGGATATCCCAAGCTTTCTGGGTTCATAATTTGAGGTGGTTGAGGAAGTCATGGGGAGAGATGATGCCAGAGTATCGGTGCACAGACAGAATATCGAGTTTTAAATGTCGACATACACAAATATCGAGTTGGAAATAACCTGATGCAGAAATATCGACAGCAAGAATATCGTGGACGAGAATATCGACTTGGAGGTAAGAAATATCGTTTTTGAAAATATCAAAGTCATTAATATCGTTTGCAAAAATATAGTTGTTTAAAATATCGATGTTTTAATTAGTGTTATGTATTTTAGTATGTATTTTAAAAGTATGTGACCAATTTTTTTGTATAAGTATTGCTTTTGTTTTTTAATGTATGTGTTACATTTTTTAGTAGGTATTAATTTTATTTTAATTAAATTTGGTGTTTTTAGTTCTAGCGGGTTGTGGGTTTATTGGGGAATAGAGTGGAAAGTAATTTAATTATGATTAATTAATTATTATTTTGTATTTATTACTATTTATTAAATTTAGATTTTTTAGTGTTAATTGTGGGAATTAATTTATTATTAATTAATTACTATTTGGTTGTTAATTATTATGAATTAATTAATTGGTAATTATGTTAATTGTGTCATTTTTTTTAGGAGCGGGTTGTGGATTTATAGGGGAATAGGGTGGGAAGTAATTTAATTTTAATAAATGTATTCATATTTTTTATTTATTAATATGTATTTAATTTATATTTTATAGTGTTAATTGGGGAATTCATTTATTAATTATTTATTAATTACTTGTGAATTATTATTAATTAATTAATTAATTGGTAATTAATTATGTTAATTGTGTTATTTTTTAGGAGCGGGTGGTGGGGTCTATAGGGGAAAAGGGTGGGAAGTAATTCATTTATAATTAATTAATAATTATTTGTTAATTAATGCTAAATAATTAATTAAAATTTAAATATGGCAATTGTGTAATTAATTTTAGATGTGAGTTGTGGGGTTTATAGTGGTAAAGGGTGGGAAGTAATATCTTTTAAATTAATTAATAAGTTGTTAATTGATATTAATTTATTAATGTTGTTAGTTATGGAAATTGTGTAATGATTTTTAGATGTGGGTTATGGTGTTTATTGGGATAGAGGGTGGAAAGTTATTCATGTTTAATTAATTAATAATTAGTTGATCATTAATATTAATTCATCAATTCATATATATTTATGGTAATTGTTAATTTTAATTTTGTGTATGGGTTTCGGTTTTATAGGGGTAACGTTTGGGGAGTAAATGAATTTTTATTTGTTTTAATTTGTTTTTTAATTAATTATATTTCTTTAATTGATAATTAATTATGTTAATTATGGAGGTGCATTCTTTTTTAATTTAGATGTGTGTTGTGAATTGTGTGGTGTTATAGGGTAGGAAATAAAAAGATTACATTTATATAATAATTAATGTTTTTGATTATAAATAATTGCTATCAAAAATAGTTATTTGTTTGTGAATTATTTTTAATTTAAAAAAAAAAAATCTTTCTGAATGCACACATTGTTGACATTATCCTAGCTGTATGTTATCACATATACAGGCAAACCATAATGGATAATACAAACCTGATGTGACTCATTGGTCAACTAGAACCATATATCCAGAGTAGTTGTCCGACCTTTCTTTTACAGGTTCCTTTTTATAGTAATTGATGGACACACATTGGGACTGTTTTTCGAGGACTTGCTCCTCTAGATATCTCCTGTCTATCAGTAACTAATGGGTCCCGAGCTCTGATACTACAAATACGGCACACTATTATATCGATGCCATACCCATGCTACATGTATTTATGTTCACTACTGCTTGCATGCAGGTATTTTCTGTATCGAAACTAAAAAACAATAAAAAATAGATTTGCAAAAAAAAATAAAAAATCTTTCTAGGTATTTGTTAGATCTTTTTAACATTATAATATGTTTTTATCTTTTGTACATTTTTAATATTTTTATATATGTTTTCTTTTTTTCTTTTTAAAATCTTTTGTGTTGTAGTTGATATTTTGTTTGTTTTTAATTTTGAATTGACTCCAATGGGAATATAAATGTTTAACCCTCTGCTATCCAACACTTTCCCTACTGTTGCACTCACTGGAGTGGGAATAGTAGTTTTGACCCCTCCGCTATCCAACACTTTCCCTACTGTTGCACTCACTGTTGTGGGAATAGTAATTTTTACTCCTCCGCTATCCAACACTTTTCCTACTGTTGCACTCACTGGAGTGGGAATAGTAATTTTTACCCCTCCACTATCCAACACTTTCCCTACTGTTGCACTCACTGGAGTGGGAATAGTAATTTTACCCCTCCACTATCCAACATTTTCCCTACTGTTGCACTCACTGGAGTGGAATAGTAATTTTTAACCCTCCGCTATCCAACACTTTCCCTACTGTTGCACTCACTGGAGTGGGAATAGTAATTTTTACCCCTCCGCTATCCAACATTTTCCCTACTGTTGCACTCACTGGAGTGGGAATAGTAGGTTTTACCCCTCTGCTATCCAACACTTTCCCTACTGTTGCACTCACTGGAGTGGGAATAATAATTTTTAACCCTCCACTATCCAACACTTTCTCTACTGTTGCACTCACTGGAGTGGGAATAGTAATTTTTACCCCTCCGCTATCCAACACTTTCTCTACTGTTGCACTCACTGGAGTGGGAATAGTAATTTTTACCCCTCCGCTAGTCAACACTTTCCCTACTGTTGCACTCACTGGAGTGGGAATAGTAATTTTTACCCCTCCGCTATCCAACATTTTCCCTACTGTTGCACTCACTGGAGTGGGAATAGTAAGTTTTACCCCTCCGCTATCCAACACTTTCCCTAGTGTTGCACTCACTGGAGTGGGAATAGTAATTTTTACCCCTCCGCTATCCAGCACTTTCTCTACTGTTGCTCTCACTGGAGTGGGAATAGTCATTTTTACTCGTCCGCTATCCAACACTTTCACTACTGTTGCACTAAAAGGAGTGGGAATAGTATTTTTTACCCCTTCGCTATCCAACATTTTCCCTACTGTTGCACTCACTGGAGGGGGAATAGTTATTTTTACCCCGCCACTATCCAACACTTTCTCTACTGTTGCACTCAATGGAGTGCAAAATTTAAGTTTAAAGACGATTAAATATTTTAATGTTTTAATTTATAATATAATGTTTTTTATTAGATGTTATGTGATAGGTGTATGTATATATATTTATTTGTACATTTTTATATATTTATAAAATTTTAAAATAGATTAATATTAATAGTTTATAGTAATTGATGGACACACATTGGGACTGTTTTCGAGGACTTGCTCCTCTAGATATCTCCTGTCTATCAGTAACTAATGGGTCCCGAGCTCTGATACTACAAATACGGCACACTATTATATCGATGCCATACCCATGCTACATGTATTTATGTTCACTACTGCTTGCATGCAGGTATTTTCTGTATCGAAACTAAAAAACAATAAAAAATAGATTTGCAAAAAAATAAAAAATCTTTCTAGGTATTTGTTAGATCTTTTTAACATTATAATATGTTTTTATCTTTTGTACATTTTTAATATTTTTATATATGTTTTCTTTTTTCTTTTTAAAATCTTTTGTGTTGTAGTTGATATTTTGTTTGTTTTTAATTTTGAATTGACTCCAATGGGAATATAAATGTTTAACCCTCTGCTATCCAACACTTTCCCTACTGTTGCACTCACTGGAGTGGGAATAGTAGTTTTGACCCCTCCGCTATCCAACACTTTCCCTACTGTTGCACTCACTGTTGTGGGAATAGTAATTTTTACTCCTCCGCTATCCAACACTTTTCCTACTGTTGCACTCACTGGAGTGGGAATAGTAATTTTTACCCCTCCACTATCCAACACTTTCCCTACTGTTGCACTCACTGGAGTGGGAATAGTAATTTTTACCCCTCCACTATCCAACATTTTCCCTACTGTTGCACTCACTGGAGTGGAATAGTAATTTTTAACCCTCCGCTATCCAACACTTTCCCTACTGTTGCACTCACTGGAGTGGGAATAGTAATTTTTACCCCTCCGCTATCCAACACTTTCCCTACTGTTGCACTCACTGGAGTGGGAATAGTAGGTTTTACCCCTCTGCTATCCAACACTGGAGTGGGAATAATAATTTTTAACCCTCCACTATCCAACACTTTCTCTACTGTTGCACTCACTGGAGTGGGAATAGTAATTTTTACCCCTCCGCTATCCAACACTTTCTCTACTGTTGCACTCACTGGAGTGGGAATAGTAATTTTTACCCCTCCGCTAGTCAACACTTTCCCTACTGTTGCACTCACTGGAGTGGGAATAGTAATTTTACCCCTCCGCTATCCAACATTTTCCCTACTGTTGCACTCACTGGAGTGGGAATAGTAAGTTTACCCCTCCGCTATCCAACACTTTCCCTAGTGTTGCACTCACTGGAGTGGGAATAGTAATTTTTACCCCTCCGCTATCCAGCACTTTCTCTACTGTTGCTCTCACTGGAGTGGGAATAGTCATTTTTACTCGTCCGCTATCCAACACTTTCACTACTGTTGCACTAAAAGGGGTGGGAATAGTATTTTTTACCCCTTCGCTATCCAACATTTTCCCTACTGTTGCACTCACTGGAGGGGGAATAGTTATTTTTACCCCGCCACTATCCAACACTTTCCCTACTGTTGCACTCAATGGAGTGCAAAATTTAAGTTTAAAGACGATTAAATATTTTAATGTTTTAATTTATAATATAATGTTTTTTTATTAGATGTTATGTGATAGGTGTATGTATATATATTTATTTGTACATTTTTATATATTTATAAAATTTTAAAATAGATTAATATTAATAGTTTATTTGTTTTAAAGTAAATATATATATATATTACATTATATATATGTATGTTTGAATTTTGTTTTTAGTTAAATTTATTTCTTATATTTGTTAAGATGTATATTAAATCCAAATAATTTTTTTAAAGTTAATTTTATTATTTAATATATTTAACATTATTTTTTATATATATAAAAAAATTGATATTTTGTACATCGATATTTTTTACATCAATATTTTTTTCTCGATATTTTTATACTTACCATTATAAATATAGGATGTCGATATTTTTGACATCGATATTTATGACTCGATATTTGTGTATGGGGATATTTTGGGCGTTGATATTATATCAGTGAACCCAGAGTATCAGCTTTTAGAATAGGAGATGGCAGTCATGATCGCTTGTGTTACTCTCGAGAGTGATACAAGCTTTTCGGAGGAGCAACCTGGAGCCAGCCTAGCACTGGGAAGATGCAGAATACACATGGCATTAGGTGGACAAAATAATTTTGTGAATTGTGAAACAGGTTAAATCTGCCAATTTTACAAGTCCCGGTTTTAACAGTGCAGCTGTCAAACCGCCCTATTGCTTACAATATACATGGGGGCCAATTCCGATTCGGGCCGGAAATCTCTCTGACCAAGCCGGACCCGGAGAGATTTCCGACCGAATCGGACCCTAGCAGTCCGACCGAATGAGTACGATGCGCACGTATGCTATCGGACTCGGTTCGGTCGGACTCCCATTGAAGTCGATGGGAGCCAGTCGTACGACGCGTACACGGGCTCCCATTGACTCAATGGGCACGACGCGAACAAGGGCGCCCCCTACAGCGTGTTGGCGTCGATGCGGGTCGCACCGTACATGCACGTGTAGGGGGGACCCATGTGTCCCCCCTGTGTGCGACTCGCACGCCTACGCCTCCAGGGGGGTCCGACACGGACCCCCAAAGTGCGGCTCCGACAGCTCCTTGGAGCCGGGCTGCGCGAGTCGGTCAGAGCGGTCGAGGTGCGCATCGTACTTACCCGGCCGGGAAATGTCTCCATTGCGAGGTGCGCGTCGTCCCCGTGCGAGTCGGTCAGAGCGGTCGGGTCCTGCGAACGAGTCGGTCGGAGATTTCGCGAGCGCACGCATCGTACTCGCTCGCCCGGACGCACGTACGACTCGGTCGGGAAATAGGGCTCCGAATCGGATCCGGTTAAGCTGAATCCGATTCGGTGCCCTACCGGCCGAGATCGGAATCGGCCCCATGGAGTGAGATTTGGGTTTGCTGATTCTAGTCACTGGCTTTCTTTGACCAACTTTTTTCAGACATTTCCCTGAGACATTGTCTACAGCTTCTTGGCACAGCCCAATGAAGCATTTCCACCTCACCTAATGCAATTGTCTGGTGTATCCTTTCACCTCCACTCCAGGGCTTGCACTGAACTGCACAAGGGATTATTTTACACTAATATCCCTCTTTGTCTCATCCTGCTGGCTCCCCCCTGTGCGTCTCGCTCTATTATGCTAATACTGCATACTTTACAATCATAAAACCCTGACCAATTGGCTTTGCCAATCCATGTTTATTTCAATTTGCTTGAGCAGTGAAACTGGGATATAAAAACCATCCAAATTCACTCTGCCAGTGAATTGGAGCAACACGTGGATTTTGGGAGTTTTATGCTGTCCGTTCAGTTCGTGGGACTTTCCTTGACGAAATTAAGTCCACGGATATCCCAACAACTGCCTGATCTGCCTAAGAACGAAGAAGCTTGCTTGATTCTCCCTTCACCTAATTGTTTCAGGGACAGACACAGGAAGAGCACAAACTGCTCACAAGCTACACAGTTGGGGAATTGTGGCAGGATGAGATCCTGCTATTTAACTTTTTGTTTCCTTCTGTGTTAGTCAAAAATCTAGTCAGGGTACTTTTGGTGTTAACTTGTACAAGAGTTGGTGCCTGTCTGGTGCATTTGTGCTAAGAGCCATGGGATTTAAATCAATATCACAAATAAGCATCTATTGCGTCTCACACCTTGCAGATGAATCAAGAAACCAGCTGCTTGGTTTTGTGCCCTCTCCCAGTGCCCCTTAATGAGACACGGCTTCAGGTCCCCTTTGCTGGGCTGCAGCCAAGAGGAAGGGCTCTGGTCATCTTACTCAGTGTCAGATCCATGGCTTTGCCCCAAAGGCGTCCTCCAGGATTCAATGCTCTCTGTATGGGTCCTAGCACACTCTTAGCCACAGCCACCGCAGCTTGTCCCCTTGCATCAGTGGGACAGTGGCAATTGTAGCAGACGTGCAGTTTCATCTCTCACTACACCCACTGCTTCGCACATAGCCTGTGAGTGTAATATGTACTGCGGGAGAGTAATGCAATATTACAAATACACTTGTATTCTGCTTCCATATTTTTCAGAAGGTCCAGGAAATCCTGCATTATAAATTCACAATGAGGCAGACAGACACACACATCAGGCTTCCAAAACATCAGGCACATCACTCATACTTTCAACATATAAATACCTCTTCCAGCCCTGAAGGAATAAATCCACAATTGTCTTACCCTTACTGTCGGGATGTAGCTTAACAGATGTTGAGGCAGCAACTACTTCATGCAAGCAGGTGTGAGATAGATTCCTAAGTCCCTCTCGCACCCACTTAGTTGCCTAATATTCCTGACCAGAAAAAACAAGGCTTATTGCAATGACTGTGGGCCAAACTCCAGGAGAAAGACCTTTTCCCACTTTTTTGTTCTAAACTAAGGTTCCACCGGTGTCCTGATCTCAACCACAAAGTCGAGAGCACCTCAGTGGTGACTTGCTTCACCTAATGCAGACTCAAGGAATTGACAGGTCCAGGTGCGTCAAGTCCTCACCATCTTCAGTGCCTTTGTGCTCCTTGCATGGATAGCCTCTTGAAACTGAGAGCTTCAGGCACTCTACCAGCTAATGGTGCAGCAATGTAACTATGGTGTGAATGATGTCATATTCACTATGACATCAATGGAAGAATGTTGATAGTCAAGGCGTGGCAGTTGTAATAGCAGTACCAGTTATGTTAGGATGGAGATGAATGTGCAGCAGGCAGATTTAATAAATATTGAGTGCAGCCACAATATGTGTTCTTGTTTTGGAACATTACAAACTGGCAACGAGCGTTGATCGACCCGCAACATACAGCAAAGGACTGCTTCCCTTGTCAACACAGAGACTGCTTCCTTTGTCAACAACAACTGCTCCGGTAAGCGCGCTGTTGCGAGAACAGGCTAAAATAATTTAAGACAGTCTGACATACCTTCAATTTAACAGAAGTCAGTATTGTTGGTGACTCTAGCGCTTTCAGCTGTAAAATCTTGCAGCAGATAACGCAAGATCTGGTGATGTCCAATTAAGCTCCCATTTTGAAACCAGGCATAACCCAAAAACAAAACTAAAGCTTGGTCGCCATCTAGAAGACAGGCATTTGGCCATAGTCTTGCATGAAAGATGCCATTTTGAAGTCGGGCAAATATCAAATTTGTTGTGAATTTATACCAAAATAAGTGGATTTCTTTTAAAAAAGAACATAAACAGTCAAAAAAACAACAAAAAACTCATTTATTAAACTGCAGTTAGTTATTGCAAAGGAAAGATTAGCAAATTACAAGGCAAAATAAAATGTTAAATGAAGGAGAGTGTTCAACAGAGTCAATACGGCAAATGGATGAAATGGATGCACGAGAGGAAGATAATATTTCAAGTAGAATTTTTAGGAGACCTCTACTATTTGATGTAACAGATCAACAAACTATAGCCCAAAGATGGGGAAAATGGAAAAGAAGATTTGAGCATTTTTTAAAGGCTACATGTAAAACAAATGTACAGATGAACAACCAAAGGATCTGTTATTAAATTTAGTAGGTGAGGTAGAAGATATAATTGTAACATTTCCTGATTCAGAAAGAGACATACAAAGGACTTATGAAATGTTTGGATGACAGATTTGACCTGCAAAGAAATTTATATTTCGAAAGAGATAACTTTAATATAGCTTTTCAAGAAGAGGATGAAACTATTGATGAATAGGTAACAAGACAAGGAAATTAGGGGCCCATTACGATACCCGGCGTAAAAAAATCCGCCAGGCATGGAAGCGGCAAAAATCCGCCCGCACACACCGCCTGAACACCGACCACGCCATTATGAGTACACAAACTGAAAACCGCCATCGGCGGAAAAATCATACAAAATACCGCCCGCCATCGTCCGAGTCGGAGTCAAACCGCCCGCCACGGACGGAAACACGCACGACAACACAAAACCGCCCGCCCTCACGGCCGACACACCGCACGTGAAATTACGATCGCACCGCCATGAGCGCGGAAAAACAACAAAAATACCGCCCGCCAGCGCAAACAACGCCGATGAGAATCGACACGGCAGAAGCCATGGCGCCCACGTACCTGCACAGAAACCATCCGCACACAAAACCAATAGCACACAACATGGCCAACAAGTCCACACAGCAAGGCACGCACAAATACACAAGCACAGTACACATCCCGAAAACACCCCCGGACAAACAAAAAATACAAAGGCCAGAACCCCAGACACAACACACCTGAAAACAACAGACCATGAGGACACACCCACATAGGTGAGTACAAAAGCAGCACTCCCACAGACCACAACCCCTTGCTACATTGCAAACCAGAGAGGAGAGGAGAGGACACAGTGACACAGCAAGGACAGCAGCACACCACAGAAACGCACACATCACAACCACCACCACCACCACCACCACCAAACACCGGCACCACAAACCCCCTGCACATTACACAACACACACCGCACCAGCACCACAAACACCATGGCACCACAAAGGATGCCCAAGTTCACGCCCATGGAGCTGACGGTCATGGTCGACGAGATCATCAAGGTGTACCCACAAATCTATGGGAACATGGTCCAGCACACACCACTAGCCACCAGAAACAGAATGTGGACCCGGATCGTAGACCAGGTCAATGCAGTCGGGACCCTGCCCAGGAACAGAACCGAGATAAACAAACGTTGGAATGACGTAAAGAGCCTGGTCAAGAAGAAGGAGGGCAAAAACAGAGAGCTGGCTGCCGTCACTGGCGGAGGGAATCCCGCGCTCTTTAAGACCTTCAAAGCGTGGGAGGAGAAGGTGCGAGTCGTAATCCATCCGGAGATCCTCGCCGGATTAGCAGGGGAGTGGAGGCTGGTAAGTACAAACTAATGTATACCAGCACACCGCTATGTACACACATGCGCAACCACCATGCCACAGCTCCCAGGGACAAACACCCCCATGTCCAGCACACAATACACAACACATCACACGCACATGCAACAGACACTACCACACACAGGCCAAACCGAACAACTGTAAGATGCGTGGGGACATGTGTACACTAAGCCAGCCACGTAACCACCAACAGGTCCACAAATATGCCAGAAGCGCCACAACGAGCACCCGCCACACCCATGTGTCCGCCACAGCTGCACCAACTGACAAGTAACAGGTAAGTGGCAGGAACACAAAGTGCAGTGGGTCGGAGGGGGACAGCTGAAGTACAACACCCACCAGGCCCCCACTCCCACAGACCAGCAAGGTGGAGCACTCCCCACACCCATGTGTCAGGCACAGCTGCACCAACTGACAAGTAACAGGTAAGTGGCAGGAACACAAAGTGCAGTGGGTCGGAGGGGGACAGCTGAAGTACAACACCCACCAGGCCCCCACTCCCACAGACCAGCAAGGTGGAGCACTCCCCACACCCATGTGTCAGGCACAGCTGCACCAACTGACAAGTAACAGGTAAGTGGCAGGAACACAAAGTGCAGTGGGTCGGAGGGGGACAGCTGAAGTACAACACCCACCAGGCCCCCACTCCCACAGACCAGCAAGGTGGAGCACTCCCCACACCCATGTGTCAGGCACAGCTGCACCAACCGACAAGTAACAGGTAAGTGGCAGGAACACAAAGTGCAGTGGGTGGGACGGTGGACAGCCCAAGTACAACACACACCAGGCCCCAGTCCCACAGCACAGCAAGGAGATGGGACAACTGCAATACGTTGGCTGGCACACAACTATCACTCACTCATAACGATGCGTCCAATGCCATGTCCAGTAACCACAACAGACAGCAAATATGCAGGGCATGTCAGGCATGCACACACCTCAGACCATGCACTGTCATGCTGCCACAACACATGTCACGTTCGGCACCCATGGCTCACAGCATGTACCCCAAAAGCATATACCCTCCCAAATGCGAATCTGGGGCATGGCCCCCATGTTGCCATATGCGTTCC
Source organism: Calotriton arnoldi (assembly GCA_963921515.1). Taxonomy (NCBI): domain Eukaryota; kingdom Metazoa; phylum Chordata; class Amphibia; order Caudata; family Salamandridae; genus Calotriton; species Calotriton arnoldi. The sequence continues at coordinate 108,292 of CAWUFW010021918.1, forward strand.
TAAGCGTTCCATTTGAACCCCAAAAGCATAT